>PVKH010012662.1:0-17172 GCA_004027955.1 Chaetophractus vellerosus
TTTAAAGAAAGTCCAGAATATTTGAATTATCTATCTTTTCTTATAGACTTCAATAAGAAAGACTCAAAGAGTTTATAATGAGATACAAAAATATTTCTTTTTTAAAAATTAAAAGTTTTGCTTTTCACGTGTAAACCTTTAATCCATCTTGAATTTACTTTTTGGCAGGGTTTGAGATAAAAATCTCAATTTATTTATTAATTTTTACAGTAGAAACAACACATCCCTCTTGTCATGTGACTTTTTCATATCTGCTTTTGGACTTTTATTATTTTCTATTAGTTGATTTTTCTATCCCTATGTTATCACCAGTCACATTTTCTTATGATCCCCCAACTATTTCCCTCATTTGCAAAACTGTCTTGGCTGTTCTTGACTCTTCTATATGAATTTTAAGGAAAGTTTTTCCAGGTTTCATGAAAAATTCTGAAATAACACTGGGTTTAAGAAACAGCAAGGTATCTTTATGAAATTGAGTCTTCCTACCCAGGAAGATGGTATAACTCTATTTTTGCAAGTCTTTATGTTTTTCAACAATTTGTTGTATTTTCTCCATAAATATATTAAATATATTATTAATTATATTTTGTTAGATTTATTCCTGGGTACCTTATAGACTTGGGCTAAGAATCAGATCTTTTCTCTAATACATTGTCATGCTATTGAGTTTTATAGTTGGTCTTGTAATCAGCAATCTAGAGTCTACTAAATTTTCTTATTAATTTTATTAGTTTATAGATTCTTTTGAATTTTCTCATATGTAAAATTCTAATATTTTTCTTTTCTTTTCTTTTCTTTCCATCTTATTGAGAAACATAAAAGTGGGTGGTGAAGAGCATAGGCTCAGATTGCTAGACACTCTGAGTTAATAATCCCAGTTGCTCTACTCACTAGATATGTAACCTATGGCATGTTATTTAATGCAGTGCTTCTTAAATTGACTGTAGTAAAGGAACACTTTTGTAGCTGTTGTTACTTTTGTTCTTTTTTGTTGTTGTTTGTTCTTTTATTTCCAATGTGTTATGGCCTGATACTTTTGTAAGATACGTAAAAATAAACTAGAAAAATGAAATACTGGACAGGAAGTGCAGAATACAAGCCCATTTTTAAATTATTGGGACAAAGAGAAATGCAGATATTGTCAGAGGACTATAGATGTCTCTAATTGCTTACACTCAATTTCTGAATTTATCTCAATGAAGACCAATAACAGTCTATAGACATGGATTGTCCGAGGTCTATAACTTGAGAATCATTTTCTTAACCACTCTGTGCTTCAGTTTGCTCATTCATAAACTCTACATAATAAAAATAATACCTTATTGGATTTCCACGAGGATTAAATGCATTAAACTACTTTAAGCACTTAAAACAGTGCTTGGAAATGCTCTAGTCTTGTGATTAATGAATGTTACCTAATATTATTTCATTGTCTTGGTTCTAGAACACTGCAAATGCATTGGTTAGAGCATGTGATAAATGGAATTGCTGATTTATTACTGACCATTGTGAGAATACACATAAACTTTCTCCATTAAATATAATACTTGTCATTAGTATTTATCAAGCTAAGAAAGTTCCCTTCCTTCTTTTAATTTGTTAAAGGTTTATTATGAATGAAAGTGAATTTAATTAAGCTGAAAGTTCTGCATTTATTAGGGAGACCGTATTTATTTTAATCTGGCTGATACTGTGAACTTTACTATTTAGTTTTCTTCCGCGGAACCATGTTTGTATTCCTGGGATCATCCCTACATGGTCTTGATGTATTCAAACTTGTAATTTCATTTAAGCTTTTCTTTGTATTTATAATTTGAGACTAGTGTATAATTTTCACATACATTTGTCCTGATCTAGTTTTGATGTCAAGCTTGTATTCATCCATGAAATTAGTTGGTAATATTTTTAAAATAATTCAGAAACATAATGTTTTCTGGGGGAAAAAACTTGATAGTTCTGTATAAAACAATTCAAAAAGTTTTGAAATAGGCAAAAAAAACCTATAATTTTTATTGAAATGTAAGTATAATATTTTAATATAAAATAGATTGTTTTTTAATACTTATTTAAGAGAACTTCTTTCCAATTCATTTAGAACATTTAGAACATTTGTATCTTAATGAATATTATTATTAATTGTTTCAGGTTTTTTTTTAATGTCGATTTGACATTTCACGTATTTCTGGAATATTATACATTTTGTCTAAGTTTTCAAATAATTTTCAAAATTATTGCAATAAATAGTCAAAGAATTCCAATTTTTGAAATACCTACTCTATCTGTAGTTATGTTCTCTTTTTCATTCCTAATATCATATTTATGGTTTTATTTTACTGGAAGTTTGGGTATTTATTTACTTAATTTCTGGACTTATTTTCATATTTCCTTCATTCTTTTGTCTTTAAATTTACTGTTGCTTTTTTCTCAGTTTTTGAGCTGAGAAAATTACTTATTTTCTTTTGGATACTTTTTACATTTAATCTATAGATTTATATCTAAGAGAATCTATAGCTATATTTCATGAGTTTCTATATTTAGCAAGTATTGTCATTAAGATATAATTACAATTATATCTTGCTATTGTCATCTTTAAAAAAGTAATAGCTTTATCGAGATATAATCCACATGCCACAAATTTCACTCTTTTAAAGTGTGCAATTCATTAGCTTTCAGTAATTCACAAAGATGTGCAATATCATCACTATCTGATTTCAAAACATATTCATCACTCCAAAAAGAAACCCCTACCCATTAGCAGCCACTTCCCACTCCCACATCCCATTTCCTGGAAACCACTAATCTAGTTCCTGTGTCTATAAATGTGCCTATTCAGGTTATTTCAATATGTGTCCTTTTGGGTCTGTCTTCTTTCACTTAATGCAATGCTCTCAAGGTTCATCCATGTTATGGTATTTATTGGTACTTCATCCTTTTTTATCACCAAATAATATTCCTTTGTATGGACATACCACATTTTGTTTATCCATTTATCCTTTTATGGACATATTAGTTGTTTCTATATTTTGGCTATTATGAATAATGCTGCTATGAACATATATATACAGATTTTTGTGCAGAGATATGTTTTCTTTTCACCTTTCTTCAGTATATACCTAAGAGTGAGATTGCTGGCTTGAAGGATAACTCGGCATGTAACATTTTGAGGAACTGATGAATGCTTTTCCAAAGTGGCTGCCCCATTTTAATTCGTACCAGCAATGGATGAGGGTTCCAATTTCTCCACATCTTCAACACTTATTACTGTCCATCTTTTTTATTTTAGCCATCCTAATCAGTATGAAGTGGTATCTCACTGTACTTTTGAGTTTGATTTCCCTAATGGCTAATGGTGTTGAGTATCATTTTATTAATTATTATTTATTCTTAATTGTTTATAATTGCATTTAAAATTTTAAAAAATGTAAGGACCTTATTATTATATAAATTTTATTTGCAATTTAATTGCATTGTGGTCAGAGAATGTGATCTATTTGATATCAATTTCTTGAAATTGGTTTAGACTTCATTGTGGCATAGTAAATGGTCAATTTTTACCACTATTCTCTATTTACTATGTGTACTTGGAAAAAATGTATTTTCCCCTATTGATAAGTACAATATTCTATAAATATAACTGGGTATATGAAAGTAAATAAATCTTATTTTATATTCTGAATCCTTACATTTTATTGTTTACTTTAAACTTTTCCTTTAGAAGTGTGTTAAAATTTTGTATTTTGATTATCAGGTTGTTGTTGTTGCTTTATAATTCTGTCAGGTTTACAGGCAAACCTCATTTTATTGTCTCTTTGCCGATACTGTGTTTTTTATAAATTGGAGGTTTGTGGCAACCCTGCATCGAGGCAGTCTATTGGAATTCTTTTTCCAACAGCCTGTGTCTCTGTGTCACATTTTGGTAATTATAGCAATATTTCAAACTTTTTCATTATTATTATATCTGTTATGGTGATCTATGATCAGTGATCTTTGATGTTACTATTATAATTGTTTTGGGGTGCCACAAACGATACCCATATCAGACAGCAAACAGTCAATGTTGTGTGTGATCTGACTGCTCCACCGATGAGCCATTCCCCCATCTCTCTCCCTCTCTTAGGGCCTCCCTAATCCCTGAGACATCTTATTGAAAGTAGGCTAATTAATAACCCTAAAGTGTCCTCTAAGAGTTCAAGTGAAAGGAGGGATCACAAGTCTCTCACCTTAAATCAAAAGATAGAAATGATTAAGCATAGTGAGGAAGGCATGTTGAAAGCCAAGATAGGCCAAAATCTAGGCCCTTTGTACCAGTTAGCCAACTTGTGAATGCCAAGGAAAAGCTCTTGAAGGAAACCGTAAGTGTGACTCTAGTGAACACAGGAATGATAAGAAAGTGAAACAGCCTTATTGTTGATAAGGAGAAAATTTTAATGATATGGATACAAAATCAAACCAGCCATAACATTCTCTTAAACCAAAGCCTAATCCAGAGAATGGCCCTAACTCTTTTCAGTTCTATGAAGGTTGAGAGAGGTGAGGAAGCTGTAGAAGAAAAGTTTGAAGCTAGCAGAGGCTGGTCCATGAGGTATGAGGAAAGAAGTTGTCTCTAGAACATAAAAGTGCAAGGTGAAGCAGCAAGCGCTGAGGTAGAAGCTGCAGCAAGTTATCCAGAAGATATAGTTAAGATGATTGGTGGAGGTGGCTGCAATAACAACAGATTTTCAATGTAGATGAAACAGCCTTATAGTGGAAGAAGATACCATCTAGGACTTTCAAAGCTAGGGAGGAGAAGTTAATGCCTGGCTTCAGAGCTTCAAAGGACAGACTTACTCTTGTTGGGGTTAATGCAGCTGGTGACTTTAAGTTGAAGCTGATGCTCCTTTACCATTCTGAAGATCCCAGGGCCCATAAGAATTACGCTACATCTACTCTGCCTGTGCTCTCTATAAATGGAACAGCAAAGCCTAAATGAATGCACATCTGTTTACAACATGGTTTATTGAATGTTTTAAGCCCACTGTTGAGTTCTGCTCAGAAAAGAAGATTCCTTTCAAAATATTACTGCTCATTTACAATGCACCTGGTCACCCAAGAGCTCTGATGGAGCTGTACAATGACATGAATGTTGTTTTCATGCCTACTAACACAATATCCATTCTGCTAACCGCAGATCAAGAAGTTAGTTTGATTTTCAAGTTTTACTATTTAAGGAGTACGTTTTTTAAGGCTGTAGCTGCCATAGATAGTGATTTTTCAGTAAACTGAAAACCTTCTGGAAAGGATTCCTTATTCTAGATACCATTATGAACATTTGTGATTCATGGGAGGAAGTCAGAATATCAACATTAACAGGAGTTCGGAAGAAATTGATTCCAACCCTCATGGATGACTTTGAGGGGTCCAAGACTTAAGTGGAGGAAGTAGATGCAGATGTAGTAGAAATAGCAAGAGAATTAGAAGTGGAGCCTGAAGATATGGCTGAATTGCTGTAATCTCATGATAAAACTATAACAGATGAGGAGTTGCTTCTTAAAGATGAGCAAAGAAAGTGGTTTCTTGAGATGGAATCTACACTGGGTGAAGATGCTGTGAACGTTGTTGAAATGACAACAAAGGATTTAGAACATTCTATAAACTTAGTTGATAACGCAGCGGCAAGTTTTGAGAGGATTGACTGCAATTTTCAAAGAAGCTCTACGTGAGTAAAATGCTTTTAAACAGTATCTCATGTTACAGAGAAATCTTTTGTGAAAGAAAGACTCAATCGGTGCATCGGACTTCATTGTCTTATTTTAAGAAATTCCCACAGCCACCCCAGCCTTCAGCAACGACCACCATAATCAGTCTTCAGCCATCGATATTGAGGTAAGACCCTCCACCAGCAAAAAATTACAACTTCCTAAAGGCTCAGATGATGGTTACTATTTTTTAGTAATAAATTACATAATAATGTATGCTGTTTTTAGATAAAATGCTATTGCATACTTAATAGATTATAGTATAGTGTAGATATAGCTTTTATATGCACTTGGAAACCAACAAACTCATGTGACGCACTTTATTGCAATATTTGCTTTATTGGGGAGGCCTGGAACTGAAACCAAGCTGTCTTGTAGGTATGCCTGTATTTTATTTTATTTTATTTTATTTTGTATTTTGAAGTTATATTTTTTGGTGTATACAAGTCTATGGTGTTTACATTTTCTTGGTGAAATTATACCTTTCATTATTTTGTGGTTTTCTTCTTTATAACTTTTAAGGCTTTATGTCTCAAATCTATTTTTTTCTGTTAATATAACTTAATAATTTTCTTTTATTGCTTGATGTGTATGTGTGTGTGTGTGTGTGTGTGTGTGTGATGATTAGGTTCATATGTCAACTTGGCCAGGTAAGGGTGCCCTGTTGTTTGGCCTGGTTGTAACTGTGAGGACATTTCGTGGACTTACATCATCAGTAAGTTGATTCCATTTTTTGGCTGCACGCAGGAAAAAAGCCACAGTGACAGAGAGAAGCCAGGAGTGGTGAACTACCACCATCATGCCCTGCCATGTGCCTGATCACCCACAGCTGAGAGGCTAGGCCCACAGAGAGAGGAAGCTGAAGGCAAGGAGGCATGGAGGAGAGGGGAGAGACAAGCAGACAGGTATTGTGCCCTCCCACGTGTGCTTGATTGCCTACAGCTGTAGCTTCAAGAGACAACATCTTTAGATGATGCTGCCATGTGCCTGATTGCCCACAGCTGCAACTTGGTGAGACAGCATCTCTTAATGATACCTTGATTTGGATGCTTTCATGGCCTCAGAATTGTAAGCTTTTAACCTAATAAATTCCCATTATAAAAGCCAACATATTTCTGGTGTATTGCTTGGGCAGCATTTAGCAAACTAAGACACATATAGGTTAATCTTGGTTTTTAAATCCAATATGATAATATAAGTCTTTTAATAGGTAAGTTTCATCTGGTTACCGTTATGATGATCACGGATATATTTAGACTTTATTATTACTCTTTTATTTTACATTTTCTCTTCAGCCATTTCATTTGCTTTATAAGTTTTTTTGTTGTTGTCTTTGGATCAATACGATTTTCCATCTCTTTATTTTTTTTCTCTACTGAAATGGGAGCTATAGATTCTTTTTCTACCTTTGGTGGTTGACTTTACTTTTACATACTTAACTCTATATTTTTTTCTAAAAATACCTAAATTTATTCAGTGTTTTATCATACTGTTTTAGCTACCCATTGAACATCCATTCTTCATCTTATTTTGCTTATTTTTAAGAGTATATACTTATATTTATCAACCTTAAAAATAAATTCTGAGCTCTTTATTGTATCTTGTATCCCACTGGGTTCACTCCACTGAGTGCGAGTTTCTAAGAGTAAATTTATCACAGACATTCCATTGCCATTCCAAGCTGCAAAGAAGGCTAGGAATATGAGTATGCAGCTTCATCCGTAACTTTACAAAGCTTACATTTCTAGGCAAAAGAGGTGGACGCACATTAAAGCAAATAAATACTGTATATTCAAAGAGTATGAGTTTCATGAAGTAAAGAACATAGGAATGTGGTAGACAGTTTCTGAGGCAGGATAGGGGAGAACTAATTTAGGTGGGTGAATAAAAAGTCTCATATGAGGACGTTATACTTGGGCTGAGACCTGAATGGTGAAAAGTGCCAGGCATGTGATGATATGGAGGAAGGAAGAGCAGCAAATGCATGCTTCCCGAGGAGTCAGTGTATCTAAGCAAAGTGGAGCATGGAGAATTGTGTGAAATGAAGTCAGAGCATGAAGGGCCTTGTGAACTAGAATAAGAAACTTAAATGAGTGTGGACTGTGGGCTTTGGAGTTTTGCTCTGGACACTGACAGACCATTGGGACTACCATCTTTGGAGATAGTTCAGCTATTTGGGTGCCCGTGACATCTGGGGTATAGTTAATGACACCTCAGTAACTTTACATGGTTGGTTGATGTACATTTAGCTACATCTGTCTGGCTTCTCTGGCAATTTCCTTTCACATGTTTCTGTGGCCCAGTAGCCAGTTTCCTCTTCTGATCCAAGGTCATACCAACACTGGGTACCACATCTAATACAATGTCTTGAACAGTGGAATAGCAATATGCGGTGATTTGGATAGAAGGGTTCATTGACTGCGGTGGTGTAGTTGGCCAGATTAACTCATTTCTTAGTTTTCTTCTAACAGCATTCATTTGAATTGAAAAAGAAATGTATAAAAGAGGCAGTGTGGATAAAAGCATTTAGGAAGGAAAGATTTCCTCCCAAAAGAATAAAAAATATTTGGGATTTTTTAATGGGTGTATGAGAAGTAAACAATCATGGTAATCTTGACTCTCCATTAAAATATTAGTTTAAAAACTGATTTGACAGTGTTTGTTACAGATTTAGTCTGCTCCCAGATGATTCATTGACTATAGGGATTTCTGGAATGGAAAGCTTCATGATGTAACTTCTTCCTCTTATACCCTTGGCAGAGCAATTCTTTCATGTGTCCTTGAGCAGCTTCCACTTACATAACTCATGGCACTTCTTCCAAAACTCTCTCACTGCTATACAGGATTAGAGAAGAAGGTTAGGTAGGAACTTTGAAGTCAGACTTCAGAGTTTCCTTCATCACTTATTATGTAACATCAGGCAGGTAATATAATCTTTCTTTCTCTCACATTTCTTTTTAAATGTTGATAACAGATTTTTTGTGAAGATCAATTGCACATAAAACTGATCTTGCCACATAACAAGTGTCCAATAAACATTATCTACTCTTAATTAACTTTACTCCATCCCTTTCAAGTATCACTCTTAGAAAATGACTTTATCAATTACTTCACAGCTTAAGCAGGCCATCAAGCCTGAAATCTCTCATATTCTCATCCTTTCTTTTTTCCTACAAACTTAGCCTCTACCATTCTTCCTTAGAAGAGAAAAATGAGTCAATCCTCCATCCAAGACTGATCAGTTTACTAGGGGCATCAGATATAATTTCCTCCAGATCCTTATTCATTAATTATCTCTTTATCAAATATCCTTAACATTAACTCTTCAATGATTCTTTAATTCTGGCCCATAAATATGCCCAAATCTCTTATTTTTAAAAATATCCTTATATGGAACCTTCTCTGGCTCCTGTATATGTCCCTTCCTTTTATTTTCAGACATTGATTGGTTTTTAGTCAACATTTGTTGGGTTTCCAACTCCACTCTCCACTTATTCTTCTGTCTTTGGGTATAATTTCTAGCCTCATAACTGAAATGAAACTGTTCTTTGTTAAGTTGATCACCTCCTAAGACTTGATGCAGTGAGCTTTTTTCAGTCTTTCTCTCCCTTGAACTTTAATTTGATCATTATCTCCATCCTGAATCTCTCATTTTTTTTTGCTTTTTAGACCTCTATTATCCTCTTTTTTAGTGTGTGTATTAATTGTTGCTGCATAACAAATTACCACAGACTTCGCAGCTTAGAGCAAAGCGAAGTTATTGTCTTACCGTTTCTTTGGGTCAAGACTGATGAGGTTTCACAAAGCTGAAATCAAGATTTCATTTGGGGCTGCAGTCCTATCTGAGGCTTGGAATCCTCTTCCAAGCTCATTCAGATTGTTGGCCAAATTCAGTTCTGCAGATGTACAGTTCAATGTGGCTTCTGTCTTCTCCAAGGCCAGCAAGAGAACATCTGCTGCAGTTTCAAATTTTTCTGATTACTTCCATCTCTGACCCATCTAGACCCAGATCTAAAGTGTTCATATGATCAGGTGAGGCCCACCCAGGATTATCCCCCTCACTGAAAGTCACCTGATTTGGGAATGTAATTTCATCTGCAAAACACTTTCACAAGAGCACCTAGATTAGTAGTTGATTGAATAATTGGGCGAAAATGAGTACATCAAGGGGTGGGAATCTTGAAGGCTGTCTTAGAATTCTGACTACACCATCATCCTGTGCTGTTGCCTATTGTTTTAGTTTCTAACCTGCTGAAAAAAAAATACCATGTAATTGGTTGACTTAAACAATGGCAATTTATTGACTCACAGTTTTGAGGCTAAGAGAAGTCCAAAATCAAGCCCTTGGCAAGACAATGCTTTCTCCCTGGCAGCAATGATCATTAGTCCTTCACTTTTCTGTCACATGGCAGTGCACATGGTGGGGTCTTCTCCTTGCTCTTCTGAGTTCTCTTAACTTGCAGCTTCTGGCTGCTCTCTATGGCTTTTCTTTCCATCTGACTTTCCCTCTACTTATAAAGGGATCCAGTAATCGGGATTAAAGCCCAGTCTGATTCAGTTGAATAGCACCTTAACTGAAGTAACATCTTGAAGAGATATAATTTACAATGGGTCCACACCCACTAGAATGCAGACCAAGACCAAGAACATGTCCAAACTGGGTTCACAGTTCAATCCACAATACCTATCAACAGCATCTTTTGTGACAATAGTTAAAAGTTGGTGTTTCTTATACTTCCAAAACTTGGACCTTTTCTTTTCTCTTTCTATATATTCCCCTGCATTATTTGATCTACTTTCATGGTTTCTGTTTTAGTTTGCTTTGCTGCTGAAAGCAAATACCATAAAGTGAGTTGGCTTTAACTTTAGGAATTTATTAGCTTACAAGCTTACAGTTTTGAACCCATGAAAATGTCCAAATCTAGGTATCATCAAGATGGTGCTTTCTTCCTGAAGACCAGCTCTCAGCAATCCTGGACTCCTCTTACATGGCAAGGTACATTGCAGTTTCTGCTGGTTTCTCATTTCTCTTCCAGGGTTTTGTTGCTCTCAGCTTCTTGTTTCTGCGGCTTTCTTTTTTTCTGTCTGAATTTCATTCTCTTATAAAGGAATGCAGTAAGAGGATTAAGGCCTACCCTGGACACACCTTAACTGAAGTAACCTAATCAAAAGGTCTTATAATAGGTTTCTACCCATAGGAATGGATTAGCTTTAGGAGCATTATTTTCTGGGGTACATACTGTTTCAAACTTTTATTCAATGTTAGCCAAACAATCCATCTACTCTACCTAGTTAACTCTTCTGAACTCCCTACCTATATTTCTAACTGCCTTTTAATGATATCCATTGTGATTTTGAATAGATACTCAGGGAAAACTCCTTAATGCTACTATATACAAATATGAAATAAAAGCATGATTTTCTCTGTCAACTTTTTCTTTCTTGAATGAGATCACCATTTACAGAATTGCTTAAAACAAAAACCTTAGATCTTAAATTGGTATTTATTGAAGGCTTAATATAGTTCAGGGGCCCTCTTAAATTCTTTAAATTAAATGTCAAATTTATTTACATTTAATCCTCACAATATTTCTATGGGTAAGGAACCATTATTAAGAAACCTTACCAATAAGTTTTTAAATTTACCAGGGTATTATATCTAGTAAGTGATAGGGCTAGATCCAAAGCTCTCTGGCTCAAGACCCAAACTCTTAGCCACTATGCTATTAATTTTCTTTCCCCATGCCAATTTGGTCATCATATCCTATTCTGCCTATGTAATATCTTTCAAACTCATCCCCTTATCTCTAGCTCTGTTGTCATACTTTGGTTCAGGATATCTTAGAAAATTTTCCTGTAATCTCCAGACTGACGTTCCCATCTACACCTCTTGCCTATTTCAAACAAATTTTACATTGCTGTTATATTAATTACACTTAAATGCAAATGAAGTTACTTCCCTGCTTACAGGTGTCTCATCCAAATATCTTTATCTGCCATTCTAAGCCTTTTCCAGCTGGCCCCTGACCATCTTTTTCTGCCCTTTTCTTTTGTTTGTAACTGAATCTGCATTCATCTCTCTCATGGTACTCTTCTTTACATCTTTGTCTTCTCTTCAATACTGTAAGTTCATTATGAGCAGGAGTCAATATTGTGTAGTGCCTGGCTTCTAAATAGGCTCAGTAAATGTGTTGAATAAACCATGTTTGGAATCTATCTTTCTTTGTTTCACGACCTATATTTCAAGATCCATATTATAAGATGATTTCATGAAAGTGAGTGAAGAATTTATTTATTTATTTATTTATTTATTTATTTATTTATAAAGATTTATTTATTTTATTACATATCTCCCCTCCCCCCGCTGCGGCGACGTGCCGAGAGTGGTCACTGCGCAGGCGCGGCTTTCCCCGCTTGTGGGCGGTCTCTGCGTCCGTTCACGGCCGGCTTTCAGTTCGCGGGTGGCTGGCTGCGCTCCATCTGCGGGGGACCTGCCCTTCCCGTGGTGGCTCTTGCCATGTCCGTGGCAGCTTCTTGCCCTGCCCACGGCGGCTCCGGCCCGCCCATGGTGGCTTGCCATTCTCAAGGCGGTCTGCCCGCTATGAGAGGTCCCCGGGCATCGAACCCGGGGCCTCCCATGTGGTATGCCAGCGCCCTATCCACTGGGCTATCGAGCCGGCCCCAATAATTTATTTCTCTAGCTGAAATACCAATATTTGTCATATACCTCTCAGTATATAGTATAGATCCACATATAGTTAATTATGAAGGAAGCATTTATATCTATAAAGCTCATTTATATCTATAAAGCTCAGGTCCTGGGGTTTGAGTCTTTGTTCCATAGGTTACACCAATATCTTTGCTCAAAAAGGTGTGGTTTTGTTTTATGTTTGTTTGTTTGTTTTCAAGTAGTTGGGGTCACAGCAATGGGTTTCTATTTAGATAGCTTCACCCTAGTCCCCTTCTTGTTTTTAGTACTGGGTAATTCAGCTGACAATAGTCCATCTATAAACTCAATAGACATTTTGACTATGCTAACCGAAGGAAAATGGCCCATATCACTAGGGTGAACAAGATCACCCAATTGTGTTTAATGGAATATAATAAAGCACATTTCCTCACAACATGATTTGAATGTCCTCCCTCAAAGTGCAATTAACTGATACCCACAACCAGTTAGTTTGGGACTTTTCATTCCTGCATTGGCAAAACAAGGTCAATTTTTTTGAGGCTACCTTTTAAAAATAAATTCTCACATCAGAGAACTTTCAAGCTTTTCCTGACTTGCCAAACTTGCCTCCTTTCGTACTTTACACTTTTGATAATCTTCGTGCACTCCTCTTGCTAAACCCTGAGGGTGGACTCCTGACCTCCTTGCTAGAGGTGCGAATGATGACTTGGTTAGTGACTGCTCTGCAGCTCTCCGAAGCTCCTCCTCCCCAGACCGTGACAGTTCTTCGGATGCTGAGGTTGGGAAACAGGACAGGGGACACTCCTGGGGTGCAGCTCGGAGGGGGGAAGCCGAATCCTGGCGGCTGAAGAGGCGGTGCAGGGGACCGGCCTGCGATGCAGAGCGTGGACTCTCTCAGCCATCCCCCGGCTGCTCAACCTGCCCCCTGCTCGCCCTTGGGCCGGGGCCGCCCGGCCGGGGCCGCTGTCCACAGTGGGAGGTGCTGAAAGCAAGGAGCGGGGGCGGCGAGGCGGACAGCTCCTCCGAGCGTCCCCCTCCCCGCTCCGCGGCTCCTCCAGCCCTCCCCTCCTCCCGCAGCCATGTTCCACGCACGGGGAGGTGCGGGGGAAGGGGAGAGGGACGGGGGATCAGGGCGGAGAGAGCCGGCTCTGCCTCGGGGAAGGAGGGGATGAGAGTTGGGGAGAGCAGCGGGAGGAGGAGGAGGAAGAGGCGGCGGCGGCTAGTGAGGAGCCAGCTCTGGGTCCTGCAGTAGGACTCCCGGGAGCCACCATCATGGTGAAGAGGAAGAGCTCCGAGGGCCAGGAGCAGGACAGCGGCCGCGGCATTCCCCTGCCTATCCAGACCTTCCTGTGGCGGCAAACCAGGTGAGGGGCGCAGAGGGCGCGCCGCGGGCTGCCCTGGGTTGGGGACGCTCCTGGGGCTGCCCAGGTCGCCGCCGCCGCCGCTGTCGCTGCTGCTGAGGCCGCGCCACAGCCTGCAGCTCCCTCTGTGGAGCTGGAAAGCAAGCCCTCTGAACCTTCTGAGAAACACGCATTTTAAAAAAATATTTCAATGAAGTTTGAGGATAAGCAGATTGGCAGTTGTCGAATAAATATATACATCATTGAGGGGGCGGGAGGGCAGAGAACCCTGGAAGAGGGGGCAGGGAACTAAGGAAGATAATTATGACCGCCTGTGCTCCTGCGTCCAATTCCCCCTCCATCTCCTGCAGTAATTCCAGCCCGGTGACCTGTTGTTTTTCTAGCCCCTGTTTGGCTAATATCTGCTTTGCCCACTTGTTAACCATTTTTCCTCGGGTTCAGCCAGTGAAATCTTCCTGGTTAAAGCGCCCTGAGGAGAATTTTTGATAAGGGAATTTTTTTTTCCTGGAGAGGTCTGAAACCTTGTCCAATAATCGGGAAGCAAGGTTTCCTTTATTATTTTTGTTGTTGTGATTTAGAGATTTATCGGATATGAAATTAGGTTCTGGAAATCATGACCCATAAGTCGTGTTCATTTTTCAGTTTTAATATGACTGTACACATGTGTAATGTACCACTTCTAACCACTGACAATTTAGAATCTGATTAGGTAAAGTCTTCAGGATGAGTAGATACAGAAAAACATAGATATAGATATCTGCATCTGTTTCATATATGTAGTTACATGTGTAAAAGAAAATGTCCTCAGCTGTTCAATACCTATCATTAACAAGCTATAAGGAAACATGAAATTTGAGTTTCAGAGCACCGCACCATAGTCAATGAAAAAAGCCATAGGAATTTCTTAATACTATTTTCACTAATATTTATTACAAATGTCTATTAATTTTTCAGTGCATTTTTGAGGCCCAAACTGGGGAAACAATATGAAGCCTCCTGCGTGGTATGTGATGTCTACCGTTTAATGATTAATTCCATATATAATGTGATAACTTGGATTTAAAATGATGTTAAATCATACTGCCTGTAAATACTAATTCACTCAGCAATTATTATTGAACAACTATTGTGTGTCAGGCATGGATCAGAGCAGTGATCAAAATAAGGATAGAGTTTATATAGTAGGTGGAGGAGGAGCAGACCATAACCAAATAAGTGAAATACATAGTAACCCAGATGGTGATAAAAAGCTCTGGAGAAAACTTAAGAAAGGAGATTAGGGAGAATTAGGGGTGGGAATTTCATTTTATAAGTGGTGGGTGGGTAAGGCCTACCTGCTAATGTGACTATTGGACAAAGGTCTGAAGGAAGGAAGGTTGGGAGATAGCTGAGGGAAGAGCAGAGGGAACAGCAAATCTAAAGGAGTATAGCCCAGAGTGGGGAGTAAGTGATGGGATGAGGGGGGTGGACAGTAGTAGAGGAATTGGAGAGATAACAGAATTGGGCAGTGGAGGGCCTTGAAATGACTTGCTGTAAAGTCAAATCCTTAACCAACAATGTCAAGACTGCCATATAATGGAAGTTCATATGAAAAGTGCCTAAGAAATACTCAAAAAAGTAATGTGAAGTGTTGAACTTGGAAGTCTTGCATGTGTTGTGCAGTCTTAAAATAGAAAATATAAATTATGGTAATAATGCCATTAATATTTATTCAGAATAGAGTGCCCTTGTCCTGAGTTCTAAGGGTAAGTTTCCACAGTGAGAAAATAAATCATGAAATCATCAAGCAAATTTGAAATGAACTTTTCACAAACTCCATTAAAACTGAGAACTCATGTAAAGATCTTTACACTGCATATATTATAGTCTAATAGAAATTAGATATTGGCCTGCATATTTGCAAATTGTTACATGGCTACCTTTCTATAGTAAGGAATTCCTATATGTGTCAGGGGCACAAAATATGGTGGGGGCTAACTGGAGAGTTACACACACACGCACACACTCAAGTAGGAATCAGTTTGGTTGCTTCCTCTGCCTTTCAAACTTGTCATATTTTCAAATATAACTTTCTTATAAGGACCTTTTAATGTGATTTATTGCTGTATTTAGCTCAAGTCAGAATAATATGATACTTTGGTGCTTCATTTTCTGAGAGTATCTCTGGCCAGGATAAAACATTCAACAAACCTTCCTTCCTTCTTCCCTCCCTCTCTCCCTCTCTTCTACATTGAATATTTTCTGTGGTGTCAGGCATTAGGTAAGGAGGCCATTTTTGGAGACACAGGGTAAACCAGGGACTACAAAACCAGATTTTTGAAAGAGTTGTATCTTAGTTAACACCTGTTGAATGCAGACATAAGTTCTGGCCCTCAAGACACTTTAGCAAAAGGTTAGCAACTTCAGTTTGATCTGAAATTGTGACAACCCCTTTGAATGACTCAGCAATATTTTAGGAAATAGTATACACAAAAACTCATGCAGTTAAGTGTTGTGTTATATTCTTTGCCAGAGGAAGCTTATTTTGATGAAAATAAAAATCATCTAATAATTCAAGCCATATACATTGGATCAAAACATGCAAATCGGTAGACAATAGGAAATTTTCACTGACCTGTTAACTTGCAAGTCAACATATACAGTGAAATACAATATGAACACACCCTAAAGAATTGGTCTGATGATTTGCATCTTTTGAGGTAATTATGATAATTTCTCCACCAATGAGAACCTCTAGTTTCTTATTTTACATGCTTTTGTTTTGTTTTGTTTTGCTTATATCTGTAGTCCTTTGAACGAGTGTTGGTAGAAAACAAGCTGCATGGCCTCTCGCCAGCCCTCTCAGAAGCCATCCAGAGCATTTCCAGATGGGAGCTGGTACAAGCTGCTTTGCCTCATGTTCTTCACTGCACTGCAACCCTGCTTTCAAACAGGAACAAGCTAGGTTGGTACTTCTGAATTGTTTCCTCATATTACACCATTGTCCTTCGTGTTGAATACTGATAAAAATATTTATTGAGTACTTACTATTTTCACAGGCAGCAAGCATACATTATCTCATTTAATTTTCATAACATCCCCATACGTTGGTACCACTATTATCCCCATTTTACCAATGAGGAAACTGGCTCTTTTGTTTTTAATTTTACAAGTATTTTTAAAATATGTTGTCCTTTTAAACATTAAAATATTATAGGGAAGCTGAAGACTCACCCAAGATATAAGTCTTAGCCCAGTATATTAGTCAGGGTTCTCTAGGGAACAGAATCAACAGGAGATATCTGTCAATAATATGAGGTCTTATAAGAGTCTCTCATGTGACGGTGGGGATGCACAAGTCCAGGTTCCTCAGGCAGGCTGCAAACCAGATGCTCTGATGAAAGTC
>PVKH010012663.1:0-17168 GCA_004027955.1 Chaetophractus vellerosus
TAAGAGGACAGGGGCTGTGTGTCTTTCTGATCTCTTTATCCTCAGCACCTATGTTCCCCCTAAGTGTTGATTTGAGATTGATGGGCTTGACTTGAACTGGACACAATGTTATGTTTAAATCCCTTCTGCAGGCTAATATTTGCCAAATTAATATCTAAGGCCCCACTTTTCCCCTGTCCTCCAGACTCAGACTCCCTGCTTGACATCTGTTTGGGTCTCTTCTTTTTTTATTTGTAATAATAAACTTTGTTTTTAGACAAGTTTTAGATTCACATTTACAGAAAAATTACACTGCAGTATAGGGAATTCCGGTATAACCCCCCCACACACACACACACACACAGTTTCCCCTATTATTAGTATCTCACATGAATGTGGTACATTTGTTACAATTGTTGAACCAGTATTCAAGTATTGCTACTAACCAAAGTCTATAGCTTACATTTTGGTTTACCGTTCGTGCTGTACAGTGTTATAGGCTTTGACAAATGCATAATGTCACTGTGGTGTCATACAGAGCAGTTTCACTGCCCTAAGGATGCCCTGTGCTCTGCCTTTTTCCCGCCTCCTCCCCTCTGGACCCCCGGCGAGCGCTATCTTTATATCGATGTTACAAGTTCTTCCGTTGACGCAAGATAATAACTACAATAACAATAAATCTACTTTGTCTCGTGGTCATACTCCCCTTTTATGTTTGTTCATTCCTCAGTCTTGAGGATTTGGGATGATGTCTGCTCTGATGGCGTCAGGCTGAGAGGGCACTTAGATATTATGGGGCGGATGGAAGGAATTGTTTTGCTTGCAGTTGTCGATACTCCTTGGATATCCTGAGGATGTCCCAAACTAAAACTCTCCAACAGGATGCTTGATTAGCCCCCACATCCAAATACAGTTCTCCCCATTCCCAGCAAATGGCACCACAAACCTAGCTGCTGTCTTTGCTCATGTACCAATATATGGGCATGTACTAGAGCCCTTGCCTCCAAAATAGTTCCTGAAATCAGATACTTTTCCTCCCCAGCTAAGCCATCAATCGTTCTTTCTTGTATTTTATTAGTCTCCTAACTAATCTCCACTTCTACGCCTGCCCGTTCCAATCCCGTCTCTACAGAGGTACTAGTGTGGTCTTAGGAGACCTACATTAGAATATGTAGCTCCTCCCTGGAAACCTTTGAATGGCTTATCATCACACTTGGAATGGCATCCAAAGCCATTCTCCAGTGTGCAAAGCCCAACATTGTCTGGCCCCAGACTCTCATCTCGGGCCACTCTCTCCACTGCTCGCCTAGTCCCTGTCACTCTGCCCTTCTTCATGTCTCAGACATAACAAGCTTGTCCTTACTCTAAAAGGGTCTTTCCCCACAGTTGTTTCTCCTGCCTGGCTGGCTTCTTCTTGTCATTACTTTTCAGCTCAAACAACTTACTTCAAGAGACCTCTCCTGGCCACACAACTAAAGTAGGCCCAGAGCCACTATTTCATTATTTAATTAATGAATTAATATGTTTTGTTTACTGTAGCACACATATTATAGCACTGACATTTCCTTATTGGTGCATTTATTTACTGGTGTATGTGTTCACTTTCTGGTTCTCCTCACTGGAATGTAAAATCTGACTTGTTCAAAGCTTTGCTTCATGCCTAGAGTAGTGTGTGGCCCCTGGAAAGGGTTTAGTAAATGTTTGTTGCTTAATGCTGTTAAGTTCATTTCCCCTGCCTTGAATATTGACAAGTGCAAGAAGAATGAATTCTTGTGCCTCAGAGTCAACCTGATAGAGATTTGTCATCTGGGATCAAAAACTTCATCTCTTTTCCCTTCTAAAGGAAGGAAAATCGTCGGCCAATGTGGAGTAAGCCTTTATCCCCACCAGTTCATCCTTTGGGCCCTGACATTGATTTTGCTCATCTTGGCACCTGAAGAGCCAGAATGATGCCCTCTGCCCTGACCGTGAGCAGGAAGTGGAAGCCACCACTCCTCAGGGAGCAGAGGGCAGTCCGCCGGCCCTGCCCCGGAGCAGTGGGAGCTGCATGTGCCGTCTGCACACAAAATGGCGCCCTTCGCCTGGAGCTGCCCAAAGGCCTTGGGAAGGTGGTGACTGAGCTCCTTATGGGATTTACTTGCCCCCCCCAAAAGAAGTACAGGCTAAGTGGGTGGGAGAAATTACAAAGCACTATTTCGATTAAGTCTTGGAGACTAGAGATAGAAACCAGAAAGAGGGAGAAAATGAAAGAGAAACAGCGTTGTCTCAGTAATACTTTACCTCACTCATCCCCTTCCCCTCCACCAGGAGACTTCAAAACCACCTTTCTTGGGAAGTGGATGTGGCTCAGGCGACTGGGCTCCCTCCTACCACGTGGAGGTCTCTGGTTCGGATCCCAGTGCCTCCTAAAGAAGACAGAGAGCTATCCGGCAGGCACAGCGAGCTGACGCAGCAAGACCATGCAGCAAGATGATGCGACAGAAACGCAGGCAGGAAAAACACAGTGAGAGACGTAGCAAAGCAGAGAGCAGAGCTTGCTGAGGCAATTAAGCACCTCGCTCCACAGCAGAGTCCCGAGTTCAGCTCCTGTGTGCCTCTGAAAAGAAACAAGGAAGATGAACAGGCACCGCAAGTGCTAACAACAAGGGGGTGAGGAGAAATAAATAAAAATAAAATAAATCTTAAAAAAAAACACACACACACACAACTAACAACAACAACCAAACCAGCTGGCCATGTCCTGGTGCAGGTCCACACAGGCTGGGTCTCCATCCGGCCACTGTGAGACGTCTACTCGCTTCCCTAATATGGGGCTGTCTTAGAGGCCTTGAGGCCCCTCAGGTGCATGGTCCTTCCTGTGTCACACTGGCACCTGCCACAGCTGCTGAGCACCTGCTGTGGGAGTGATGCCACTCTCAGTCCAGGCTTCTTTCTCTCAGGAGAAAGGTCCTTGGGTGAGCCAGCTTTTGCCAAGCTTGGAGGCATCCCACAACCCCCAAGCTGGAATCCTGGCTGTAGGAACTGGGTAGCACCCCAAAGAGAAGTTGGTGCAGACCATTCTGTCTAAACCCTGGAGGAAGGACGGAGACCGCCAGGCCTCTGAGCTGTCCCACAGTCACGCCCCACGGTAACCTCTCAAGGCCGCCATTTGTCCTCCTCCCCAGAGGCATGGAAACGGCTCAGGGTAATTCCACAATAACCCAGCACCGTTCCTTCACCGTCCTGATCCGCTCATGGGAAGGCGGCACGCTTTCAACATGAAGAAAGCCACCCCCTCGCTTTCTTCTGACACAGTTGCTTTTACATATTCCTGCCAGTAAAAAAACCAGCCAGCACCTCCTAAGAAACTCTCTCATTGTAGGAGCCATCCCATGGGAAAAAAATAAACAGAAGACATTTTGGAGTGACTACTTTTTTCAAGTCACAAGAACATCGTTTAGAAAACTGTTCCTAAATACCCTAAGTGACGTTTTTCAGGCCTGAGAGAGGTAAAGGATTTTCCAGAGAGCTGTATTTATCAGGCAGGAGCAAGCACCTTGCGATATCCTGAAGGTGTCAGTGACTTGCCAAGAAAACCTCTGATAATTCAGTAACTACCTCATTTGATGGAGAGCTTGGGAAGCATAACATTTTCAAAAAGAGTTCTTCTCTAGGAATAATGATGTCACGGTGGGTTTCTAGAGATTTAAGGAGAAATTCACTCAATATTCAAGGTCTATATATGTCTATTTAGAGCCTCACACTTTAGAAAAAATAATTTTAGCCAATGCTTTACAAAATTGGATCTGGAGAGACTTCCAGATCATCTGAAATATTTATTAGAAGTTAGAACATGAGAAGAAGGTGGAGACTAGGAAAGAGATGGTAGCAGATCAATACCGAGGTAGAGGGCTCAGCAGCCTATGGCCTCCAGGGTCTTTGAGTAACTTTTAAGGTCATTGATAGCGATAATCTGGACTTTTTTCCCCCTTTTGTCTCTAGTTTCTTTTTATCTTTGTCTACTTTTCCTCCTATCCCCTTGAGCACTCCACACCAAATGCATTCCCTTTATTTTCCTTACCTTCACTTTCCTATCTTTTTCCCCATATATCTCTCCCTCTGTCTCATGCCTGTTGGTTCTACTGATAGCACCCAGAGTGAAGGAGGTGGTGGGTACCAGCTCTACAGAGAAGGGAGCAGGTAAATTGGAGGCAATAACAAAAGCCTACTTTCCACGTATGCTCCTATTTAATACTCTCAACTCTCTCAAGAAATAAGACTAATTTTATCCAAGGCTCTATTGGAGAATAAAGGCAGTGTTTGTTTCTTCACACTTGGTCTCCAAAGATTGTAGAGAAATAACCCCCAAAAGAATGTCAACCTGAAGAAAATAAATAGTGCCGTTGGCCAATAGGTTAGAGATAAGAAAAATGCAACTACTAGGTAAAAATCCCAAGTGAAACCTCAAGTCAATTTCTAGAACCAATCTCTTCTATTCGCACGTTTGTTCTCTTGGTGGAAAACGTGACTTTACCAACCCTGTTAATGAGGGGAAAGTTCTAACCCTTCAATAATTTCAAGAAAACCAGAATATGGTTTAGGTCAAAAGGAGTACTTGATTTTGCAACATCAAGTATCCCTTCTGAGGTTTCCCAAAAATGCTGTGGTTATCCCACACAGAACTCTCTTCATATTTTTTACCACAGAAACAATAGTGCTAATTCAGCATACATTGTAATCTAGACCACTTTAGGAGATGTTCTAAGGAAGATATCAAAGAAACTAATACCTGCACTCATAATTTAATATCATAAAAACTAAATACAGAGTTTACAGAATTTCCATGCAAGCTGGACACAGAAACAAGTGCTGAATTTTTTTTAAAAGGCATCCACTATAATGTGTTTAATAGGCAAAAGGGGACAAATGCAATAATTAGACTTAATTGGGTTTAGTCTGGAAAGGATTTTGAGTATTTACTGTAAATTCAAAGTCCATGAATTTATTAATAAATTCATATTGAGGACAGGAACAGGAGAATACAAAAAGTCATTAAGGATCCTGAGTTTCAAAATGATTTCCCCAGGATTTGTCCTTTTCCCCTTCCCTTTGGGGCATTACTTGGGAGCCAGACCCTTCTATCACTTTACACCAAAAGAAGGTGCTATATCAATGTGGAATGAGGAATCCGTAGGTTTACATTTCCTTAGTGAAAAGACTGTACACATAAATGACTAAGTAACCAGTTTACCAGGTGGAAGTAAAGCCAAAGTAACCGATACAAACAAACAAACAAATCCGTAAGATGCTTGGTCCGCTGGAAACGTGATTGTCTTCAGCTTCATCTCTACATCCACTACCTGAAGACAGAAATCAGTTGGAGGCCAGTTCTGAATTTTCCACTTGTACTGTCATCCATGAAAAGGTGACCCAAGTCATTTCCTTAACGCTCAGAAACACTTAAGGCTAGTCCCATCGTTTTTTCTTTTCCATTTCTGGCCAAGCTGCACAGAAAGCACAGGTGCAGCTGGCACTGTGATATTGTAAGCCATCTTGCAGAATGCTTCCAAGAGGAGCATATCAGTGCAGAGTCTCAGGTGAATCCAGTGGATCCATTTGCCAATCCCACATCATCTTTCTCTGCTTCTTCACACCCAGAGGCAGTAGAGCTGCTGCTGCTGCGATTATGTTTAAACAGCATAAAGATCCCCTAACAGGCTGCCATCGATTTCCCCAGTGTTCATGTATGGCAGGAGGAATCACAAACAGCGGTGCAGGTCAATCAAGTCACTTAAGAGCTCAGGGTGTGCTTTGAAGAGAGCTCCCCTTTCCTAAAGGGAGACCAGCTGTTCCTCTCGCTTACAGGAATTTCCCCGGGCACCTTGTTCCTTTGCTCAGGGGATGCTGAGAGATGCCACGGCCCTGCAGCACTTTCTTGATGGTGGCAGTGGAGAAGACCTAAAGGCCTGTTGGTGGTGACCGTCTGGGCCACGGTGCCAGTGGCAATGTGATTTTGGCTCAAGGAATGCAGGCGTACTCCTCCTATGAAGAACAGCTGTAGAAAGAGCTGCTGGGTGTCATAAATCTTTCTTCTCTTCACTTAAATGTTCATACTACAAGCCAGATATTGTGAGACCCTAAATCTAGCCTCGATCCTACTGTTTTATACAGTGTCTTTACCACACAGGCACTATGCTCCGGGTTTCCCACACCCCTCTGGCCCTTGAGAAATGTGAATCTTGGGCAAGCTGTTTTCATGGGAGGTCACGACTGTACCTACCTCATAGGGCTCTTGTAAGGACTAAATAAGGCTTTGCGTGTAACATGCTCCGGACCACATCGGACACATATCAACTCAAAGGAAATGCTTGAGCTCAGGTCTGTGGGAAGCCAAAACTTATGCTGTCTGCATAAGGCTTTACTATCTACAAAACTAGAAAGTTATCTAACTGAAATGGTTAATTTATCTCTAAGTGCCCGTGAAACACTAACACGGTATGATTCTACTTTTTCTTTGTATTCTTGGAATAAGAACATTTCCTAAGCTGCCAGTTTTCTAGGAACACAGTGTCAACTCACCTGAGAAAGGCAGTGAGAATGTTCTTAAAGTTTTAAAATTACCATCAGCTAATCTTTAAAAACCTTTATAAAATAAATAATAATCAACAAAAGCACAGTTAACCACCTATGTTTTCCTGGCTGTGTAAAAACTCTCTATAATATAGTTCATAATGTTTAAAATTTTAAATGAAAATTTCTAAGCCATTGTCTCAGCTGTCAAGACATGGGAAAAGATTTAAGAAAAAATTGGTTAACATTACTAATGATAAATAAATGCTAATTGAGACCTATCATGTCCACATTTATATGATAACATATGAATTGTAATTCACTATGCTTTATAATGATGCAAGTGAAATTACAGATAGTAAAACTGAAAAGAGATACTGCTTTAATGAAAAAGAAGAGACAACTTTGAAATGGCATAAAGCCTTCATGGATTAGAAAAATGGAAAAATATTTCCCAACAAAAGGGACGATGTGAGCAATAGCATAATGTATTAGTTCACTACTGTTGCTATAAAAAATTACCTCAAATTTAGTGACAACACAAATTTTTTATCTTATGGTTCTGGAAGTTAGAAATCCGATACAGGTGTCACTGGATGAAATCAGTGGATTGGCAGGACTGCTTTCCTCCCTGGAAGCTCTGAGGGAGAATCCATTTTCTTGCCTTTTCCATCTTCTGGAGTGCCTGCACTCTTGGCTTGTGGCCCCTTTTCATCTCCAGTGCCAGCAATGGCCGGTTGAGTCTTTTTCACATTGCTTCACCCTGATGCTGACTCTTCTACTCCACTCTTAAACACTTAAGGACCCTTGTGATTGTACTGTACCCACCCAGATAATCCAAGATAATCTCTCTATCTTAAGGTCAGCAGATTAGCAATTGTCTTTGTTTCCTGGTCTTTATGACAAATAACACACAATAGGTTGGCTCTAACAATAGGAATTTATTGTCTCACAGTATCAGAGGCTGGAATTCCAATTTGCTTTCTTCCAGGGTCAGTAGAGTTCTGGCAGGCTGGCAATTCTTGGGGTTCCTTGGCTTTCCCATCACAAGCTCCATTAACTTCCAGCTGCTTGATCCTCCCTGTGGCTTTCTCTTTTTAAAGTTTCCAGTAACAGAATTAAAACCCTTTTGGATTCAGTTGGCCACACCTTAACCAAAAATAACATCATCAAAAAGTCCTATTTACAATGGGTCATTACCCATAGGAATGGGAAGTGTTTTTTTTTCCCCCCCTGGGGTCCATAATCAACTGTAGTATCCCTAATTCCACCTGCTTCTTTAGTTCCTCTTTGCCAAGTAACATAACATATTCACAGATTCCAGGGATTAGGACATGGATTCTTGGGAGACCATTTTGCTGCCTCCCACATATAATATCAGAACGCATCTGGCCTGTTTGGGCAATAATATGATTTCCATAGAAATTTTGCTTGTAAAACATAAGCTTGAGTGAGTTTGCAAGACTAGGTGAGCAGGAGCCTATTTTTGAAAGCACTGAATTCCAACAAAGGGATTTGAACTATTTTTGTAAGTAATAATTCTCTTCGTGCCAAAGTTACCTGTCACATTTTCATTTGTTACGTACTTGAAAATTACATGCTTATAAAGGTATCCACAGTACCACAACTTTTCGTGACAAATTAAAAACTTAACCAAACTTTTTAAATGATTAATGAAAGACTTGAAAACATAATTTAAGAGTTCCCGTTAAACCTGCACAGTTCAATCAATGGCCTCTGCGAAGACTCAAAGCAAGAGAGAAGGTAAAACAGTGTTAAAAGGGCATTTATTAAGAGCTAGTCTTACGGGGTTCTGGGTTGGCCCCTGATACACTGATTGAGACACACAGACGTAAGAGCAACAAGGTACATGAACATGTGCTGGTCAAAGGAAGAGTCAGCTTAACCTGCGTTTAAAGAGGCAACAGAACATTAACATCAAGAGCAAACACCTATCAGAAGACAGGGAATGCAGCTGCAAACCTCAGAAGGGATTCAGGAGGGAAGTCGCAGAGGGCAGGAAACAGGAGGACCCAGAGTTTCAGATCAGAAAAGAGAACAGAACCAGTTAGTATCCATATCCTATCGACGGAAAGATGCACAATCATTTTAGACAGTTTATGGAAAAGACGGAGCAAAGTTTAAGTCAGAATCTAACGTGGGATGGAAAAGTAAGTTACCAAAAGGAAAACCTTAGCCAATTTTTTGATGATGAAGATCTTATACGTGCATCTTTTTGTCAAATATTCTAGGGTGCTCCATTTTCTTTCCTTGATGATGGTGCTATTATGCTTCTAGAACATTACATATCAAACATAAAGGGGTTCAGTGGGAAGCGCTGTACGTACAGAGAACGAACTTGTACTATACATGCCTCAGCTTCACCTTTCACCCTTGAATCTCCTGTCATTACAGAGAAAAAGAGCTTCTAAAACTATCTAAACGAATACAATGAAATAATAGTCGTTTTCCCCCTATTTTCCAGCTTTCTCTTTCTGGCTTCTGAGTCCCCTACACCCCCACCCCCACCCCCCGTGACAGGAAATATAGGCATCCTTTACTGTGGCAAAGCATACTCTTAGAAAGAACTAGGAAAGACAATGGAAAAAAATAAAGAAAATGGTGTTTCCAATTACCAGCAGCTGCTTTCATTTATTCCAAGCGTTCCTGTTTAGTTAACGGTACAAATTTTTAATCATACAAACGCGGCAGTGTGCCAGCCTCCTGCTCCTGGTTATCAGTGCCGTCCAGTTTATTTCTGCTTCTGGCACCGCCTTCCCACAACTTCTATGGCCATACCTGACAACGAGTGCAGCTTGTTGCAGAGTTTATCTTACTTCCCGTTTGTGCTTTGTTTTGTGTTTCGCTGAGGCTGTGGCACTGCAGTACTCTTCTCAGAAGCCGCAGCACCCTTGGCCACTGGCTAGTGCACCGTGGAGGCCTGGAACCATCTGGTCACCATTCATTCGTGTACAGAATAGCATAGCGGGAAAATTACCAAGCTTCTTCCAAAGACCACTTTGCCCAGATCTTTAATAAATCGAATGAAGGAGCAGGTCTTGGTGAGAGGATCTCTGTAATGGCAATCGGGGATTCAGAACCTCGCCCACCTTCCAACAATCCTGAAAACAGCTCAGAGCACAACCAAATGTCAGAAAGAAGGAGAGATGGCAAAATGGACTTAGCCGAGTTTTGTTGAATTTCAGAAATGGCCATTTAGTTTTGAAATTCTTTAAGGCTCCATCATATATATTATTCATCACAATGGCTTTTTATCAACATTCAACTTTATCTTTAAAATTAACCCATAAGTGAAAAAAATGAATGAAATAAAATTGAAAAGCCAAGCAGTGGCTCCGTGCCACAAAAGTCCTTGCACACAGCCCTCGCTCTTACATCGTGGTTCCTGTTGGTTATTTCCGGTTGAGAGTATTTTGCCAGAGCCAGTATGGTTGTTCTCAAAAAGTCCTAATGTGTGTGGCTATAAAGATCAGGACTTTTGCTATGTTGTCATTCATAAATAATTAATATGTAAGAAGCAGGAAATATCTGCCAATTGGTATCCTCTAGTCTCACCACTCAGAACGTGTGGTCCACAGATCTTATTAGAAATGCAGAGCCCCAGGTGTCCACCCAGACCGTCCAAATCAGAATCTGCATTCACAGGGTCCTCAGGTGATTTTTGAATGAGCATTGACCTTTGAGAAGCAGGCTCTAGAATAGCATCTGAGAGGTGCATTTTGACACAGATGTTCTATGTAATTCATCATCACCCAGAAGTAATATGTGAACGAGAGGACAAGGGAAAACTAAAGAATAATTTGAAGAGACTGCAGGGTGACACTCCACTTGTCACAGTTCTTCTTCCAAATTGACTTTGGACCCCATAAACATAAATGTAAACGAATGCCAGGGGCAAAAAGAGTTCCTGGTGGAAGGTTTTATTCCTCACCATTTTCTCACTTGTCTTTCATTATGTTATTTATACTGATAATCTCTCTATATCTTATTAGTGGTCTGGCTTATTTTTATTACATTAAGAGGGAAAAGCCTCCCTCTGGCCTTTCTCAGCAGCGCTTGGAGGATGTCTGGGTCCTAACTATCCCCTCCAGCCTCCCTGATTCTTCTCAGCCTGACCTAATTCTTGAGACCTTCCAGAACTCAGGCATCACACTCACAGAAAGGCAGAAACATATTTCGGACTTTGTTCAGGGCACCTTTTTAGCTTTATATTTGGTTTTTCACACTGCACTTCTTTAAGAAAGCACTTATAACAAGTGGAAATCAGGTAGGAACAATCAAAATTATAAAGATGCCGGAGGAATGAAAATTCCCGGGCAAAAATTCGAGGTCCACTTACCAACATGCATCTAGGAAATGAGGGCAGAGAGCAGCCTGAAGACACGTGCTCACTCCCAAAGCCTATGACTCAGGGCTGTGCCGTGCAGAGCCAGCAGTGTGCCTACAGTCCCTGGGGCCCGAAAAGGAAAATCTCGAACAAGGAAACCTACAAGGCATTAAGGAGAGCTTTAATAACCCACAGTAAAGATCATGCAGGCTTAAACTGGAGTCTTGATTTGTGGGCTGTTCTCTCTCAAAAATTCATTTACAGTGAAAGTTTATCCTCTTGAGCCCCTCCTATTATGACATGCTTTGTCCATTATCTACTCTCACTCACACCTCAATCATTTTTGCCTTTCATATCCCGCCTTTCTGCCATTAAATACTTCCAGCTCTCCCAATGGACTTTCCCACACTCTTTCTCCAATACCACTGTCTTTGATTCCCTCCACCTCTCATCCCCATGGGGAATGTACGTTTCCAAAGTGGAATCTGCTTCAAGGCAGGTGGGCTTTCAGCTCTCCGAGTAGATCCCAGGAAAGTATAGCCAATGTTTGGGTTCTGGTAATCCGTCAATTATCCTTTCTTTTAATTATATTAAATATTCACAGTACCTTATGATTTACAAATAACTCTTGCCATCTCGTTTTATTATATTCTTATAAGATCCCAGTGTGGTGGGTAAGGTGGTCACTGTTATCATACCCACTTACAAATATGGTGCTAAGTTCAAGGCAATGTCCAGTGGTGAGTACACATTGAAACCCGGTTTTTGTAACAAGTAGGCTTTGAGAGCGCCTTTGGAGATTGCGTTGTTGGAGCTGTCGTTAAGAAGTAAACACACATGTGTATGAAATTTTGAGAAGTGTCCTCTACCACCACTTATAGTCTTTCATGATCAGAAATAAATTCTGGAATCCTAGAAAGGTTATGGCCAGAAGATGCCGGCGCCACACATGAACGCATCAGGTGTTCAATGACGGAACAGTAGAGGAGCCCATGTGTAATGGTTTGGCAGTTTTATGTAATTATGAATTCCAAAAATATAAATTGAATCATGCTTGTAAACTGATCTGTTAATCTGGGCATGATTAGGTTATGATTAGAGCATTGACTGGGCCACATCAGTAGGGTGTTGAGCCCCACCCCTCAGTGGGTGTGGTCTCAAGTATAAAAGGCAAGGCAAAAGACAGAGGGAGCAGATTTGAGAAGCAGTTTTCGAGAAGCTGTTCTGATGTTGGAGAGAACGCCCCAGGAGTAGAAAAGTGAGCCGTTCACTTGATAGTCTACAGCTGACCTTGTGGAGGAACCAGAGGAACTAAGCCCGGAGAGAAACGCAGCCCCGGGAAACCAAGAAGCCTGAACCCTGGCAAACGTTGGCAGCTGTCTTGCTCTAACACATGGCAATGGACTTCGGTGAGGGAAGAAACTTATGCTCTGTGGCCTGGTAACTGTAAGCATCTACCCCAAACAAATACCATTTATAAAAACCAACCAATTATTGGTGTATTGCGAAGGCACCCCTTTGGCTGACTAATACACATGTTTTTCAGCAGGGGAAGGAGCAAGGTGGAGAAAATCAAGTCCACCTGCCATTTAGCTCTGAATGCTTGTGCTACTGGGCTCCTTTGTTGTGGGAAGACCATCAGAGATAGTAAATTTAGCCTCAGTTAAGATATCTGAGAGCCAGCATACAAGTCTGATGCCAGCTAAAACCCTGGTTTCTCTCTTTAAATGTACCCAAAAAAGTAAAGGAAGTAAGAGGTAACTTGCACTGTAAAACAGATCTTGGGCAGGTCCTCAGTGCCTGAAAAGAGCCCTGTGACTCATTCCCAGCCGGAGGGTTAGCACGCGGGTTTTCCCTCTGCTCTCGCTCACACTGTTAAGACATATTTGCCTGGTGAATAAGAGAATGGCTGGCTGTATCTTAGACACCTGTTGTAAAATAGAACTATGAATCTGTCAGCTCTGCCCCTTGACTCCCCCACCTGGTCTTTCCTAGTCTTGGCCCTCCCCCCTTCCCCATTTCCATGTGACTGTGGAATTAAGTGCTGCCCTGTATGGCGTTCTGTGGGCCAAGTCCTTTTCGCTACTTGCTCGCACGGTTCCTTGAGATTAGTTAAGGCCAAAGCTATTACATTGCTATTTCTCCTGAAGGACACTGTAAATTGTTTGAGCTTCTTCTACTTCAACTCTATTACACAAAGTTGAAAGACCTGTTTTCCTTCTACTGCTTTTTTAAAAGTTCATTTGAATTGCATTTGTGAAACCAAGGCAGTCGTGTGTGTCTGTGTGCATGTGTATTCACATATCCATATTTGAACTGATGGGGAAGAATGGCCAGGGCACAAATGAATAAATTCCTTTAATAGTTTGAAAATTTCCTTAAAAGATAAAAGAGGGGTGGAGGTTAATGAACACATAAAGTCCTTCCAAAGTATCTCTAGGAAGGCTTTCACTAGGTTTAAGTTTTGTGAGAATCTGCTGATAGACTCAATATAAAAGACAATTGCAATGACCGTGCTTCCAAGTGTCTTGGTTGACCAGGGCTACTATGACAAATACCATGCAGTGGGTTGGCTTAAACAACAAGTATTCATTGACTCATGGTTTTGGAGGCTGGAGGTCCAATATCAAGTTCTCAACAGACCGTGTTTTCTCCCAGAGTCTATTATTCTTGTGCTGGCTTGCTGTAATCCTTGGCGGTCCTTGGCTTGCATCTCTTCTTTGGCCACATGGTCTCCTCCTGGGTCTTTCTCTGGCTTCTGGATCTCTTTACAAGGCCTCCAGTGTTATGGATTAAGGCCCACCCTGATTCAGTTCAGTCACACCTAAATAAAATCCTAGAAGATCCTCTTCACAAATGAGTCCACACCTTAATCTTCAAAGGCTCCTACTTACAAATGAGTTCACACCTACAGACAGATGGATTAAGATTAAGAACATGCCTTGCCTCGGGGTACATGATTCAATACTGCCACACTAAATATCCATAACACAAGGTACATTCTCTGGAATGATAAGAGGTACACAATATTGTTCACATATTATTGTTTAAATCATACATAATAAGGGCTTGTCAGCTCAGTGACTCCTGCATCTATAATCCTACAAGATTTTTGCATAGCCCCCAAACACTTCAAAATAATCCAGGTCCTAAAATCCACTGTGTGCTTAACTCTTTTTGATCATCTACATTCGTTTGGGGATTACCAATTCATTTCTTTGTAGGGCGACCACAGAGCAAAGCAGTTTTGATAGAATGCATTAGTTCTTACTACTTTTATTTCACACAAGAAGAGAACTACTCTTCTACTCTCTTAATGGAATGTTAGGTTGACTCACAATGCCTGAGGAAAAGAATGAGATTATTTTGAAAGTCTGTCTTAAAACTTCCTATCTGTCCCATGTTAATTAACATTTGCAAGAGCCCTTAGAAGTCACAAGGATGAGGAGACCTCATTGCTCAATGACTTCCTGGGCTCAGAACCTCCATGGCTGGTCTCTTCTACCCATCCCGAGTGATCCAAACTTCCAAGTGCGGACACTGTCTCGAGGTGTATGACATGCACTGAGTAAGAGAAAACTCAGACGCTGGATCAGTCAGGGTTCTCCAGAGAAACAAAGCCAACAAGACATATGTATGTACAAAGAGTTATTTTAAGGATCATCTCACACAATTGTGGGGGTTGGCAAGTCCGAGATCTAGAGGCAGGCAAGCAGGCTGGAAACTCAGAGAGTTAGTGAATGGTGTAGTCTTATAGCAGAATTTCTTCTTTTTTCTGGAACTCTCGGTTTTCTTCTCCTAAGGCTCCCATCTGACTGGAGGAGGCCCACCCACAGTATTGAGGACCGTCTCCTCTACTCAAGTTCAGCTCACTGTAGATGTTAGACAAGTGTTTACTGAACACCTGGACACCAGAGCCATGACGAGTTGGCACGTAAAATCAACATCACAGAGACTCACTCTTCTAACTGAAATATGTGAGATGCTAGCTAGAAATGCAACAAAACCAGCTCTTAGAGAATTCGTGTGGTGGAGAGATTTTATTCCAAGTGCTAGCATCTTGTCAGTTTGTCCCAATCCCTGAGGTCTGCAGTTGAGCCAAAACCTCCTGAGCCAAGCTTTCGCGCAAGATTTCCTGGACTTCCTGTTTCTATGGGAGCCAGAAATACCATGAGAACAAACTTTCTTGTGGTATTTTTGCATCTAATCTGGGATGAAGATATTCACACACTGGAGGAAAACTTTTTAATTTGGGCAAACATTTTTTCAATTTTTAAGCCTTCACCTGAAGCTGATTCCTCCTTGGGAATGAAAATTTGACCTAGCCTTTGCTTGGCCGTAACCAGTTGCTCACCTCCTCTAGGAAGTCTTGATGTTCATTGGCCCAACACATGGTAAATTCTCTAAGATATTTTTATAAAGAATTATGCAAAAATAATGTAAATAACTCAGTGGAAAATTCATATCCATGTTTAAGCACAATGTCATTCTTGAGCAAATGTGCATCCAAGAGTTATATTCTTACAAGAGTGTGTGGCATATTGTATCATACATTTGTTTTCTTTGTTCTTAACCCCTTTGTTCCAAGGGTCAGGATATCCTGATGCTAAGTACTATTGCAAAATAACTGAACAAAAATAAAAATAGTCAAACACTTAGGAAACTCTACGGTTGTTATGTCAAGGAAGTTTGTGACTGTGGAGAGAGTTTAAGACACTATTCAGGAAATATGCTAATTGAGTGCACCAGGCTGTGCGTAACTATTAAATAAAATCATCCCAATTATAGAATGCCTTCATGCCCCCAGCCTGATTGGAAGGGTAAGAATAGACCCTTCTTATCTTCTTATCTTTGGAGGGTTGTCCAAAGAAGTGGAAGCATCAAATGACTGCTTCCATCCTTTTATCTCTTAACAAACAGGGGAGGAAAGAAAGGCCCATCTTTCTCTTAACTGGATCTCCGAGCATTCTCTAGTTGGGTTGTATGAATTTCTGGTTGTTATAGAAAGAGCTATTTGGTCAATATTTGAATAATGAAATTCACAAGAAGTGATGTCTTTAATTGTTGTTTCATAGCCCCAAAGGATGTTGGTTCTTTGTCACCTACTGGAAATAGAGTAGATTTGCCTGTGTACTTTTCCAGCCCAAGGAGAAGAAAAGTCACTTAATTCAGTGTAGAAAACCAAGCGTATTAACCACAGACTGTAGAGGAATAATAACAGCAAAAGTACAGTAGCCTTTGCTTGTTTCGACTTTTTACAAAGTGGAGCAACAGCAGTGAAAATAAAGCCCCCTCTACAACAGTCTTCCTCCTTTCCCCCAAAGAAGGGCCAACGATCGTGTGATAACCCGACCCCGAAAGGAGTGTAGAGCAGGAGCAACAGATTGGACATCCGCAAAACAAAACACCAGAGCAAAATAAAGCACTTTACAACATCCTCCAGGAAAGCGGGCGAGCCACGTGAATGTGCAGTTTCTAGTTGTCCCTGCAAGCCCAATTTTCTAGCAAAAGTGTCAAATACAATGCCACCCCGCTTTATTTATGCCCAGGGCCTCCACACTCGCTGCAGGGGGTGCTCCCTTTTGTTGAACTGTTCCCAGAGTCGTCCGCAGCTGGGCGCCGCGGTCACTAGTGGCCCAGGTACTACACCCACAGCATCTCCGTCCAGAAAGCGATGCTTCCACACTTTCCCTCTTTTCCTTGCCGTGTATGCCCCCGTGCATATCCAAAACTCTCTGCTCTTACTTCTCTTTGAAAATGAGTTTCCACCCGTTCACAGCCACGCATCTGGATAGCACGCACACAGGAGGATCTTGATGCTTCCCTAATTCACTTCTTTCGGAGTCAGAGTCAGCTTTGGAATGCCATTCAATGTTAGCTCCCTCCTGCTGAAGGGCAGCTGAGGTTACAGAGGGATTTAACTAATAGGCCAAAACCCAGTTAGGGTTGCTGAGAACCAAATGACAGCGGCGGGGGGCGGAGGGGCGTGAGGGGGGAGGGACGAGGTGTGAACTGGGGTGCTGAGGCCATCCCCCAGAGCCTCCGGGTAACCCCGTCCCTGTGCAGACGGCAGGGGATGGCAAGGTGGCCCCTGGCCAGGCCCTCCAGAGAGCAGCAGCTGTGAACTGGTTCTGCCACTTCCCCTGTTTCCTGAGAGCTCCTTGGGGCTGGGAAGCTTCTGGGCCCCCCGCACCACCAGGCAACTCCTCTCCAGACCCCTGGCCTCTGGGGGACCCCTCTGAGGGCAGGCGGACGGGGAGCTCCCCCCCCCCTTTCTTTGCATGAAGTCCTT
>PVKH010012664.1:0-17167 GCA_004027955.1 Chaetophractus vellerosus
CAGCAGCTGTATGAATTTATATTGCCATCAACAATGAACAAATCCTGTTTCTCCACCTTCTCTCCAATGCTTGTTGTTTTCCATTTAATAGTATCCATTTTAGTGGGTGTGAAATGGTATCTCATTTTATTTGATTTACATTACCCTAGTGGTTAATATAGTGAGCATATTTTCATGTGCTTTTTGGCCATTTGTATATATTCATTGGAGAAATGTCTATTCAAAATTTTGTCCATTTTTAATCAGGTTGTTTAACTTTTTGTTGTTTGGTTGAAGCATTTCTTTATATATTCTATATATTAAACCTTTATTGGATAAGTGGTTTCCAACTATTTTCACCCATTATGTAGGTTGCTGTTTTACTTTCATGATAAAGTCAAAAGTTTTTAATTTTGATGAGATCTCATTTATCCATTTTTTTTTCTTTTCTTGCTTGGGCTTTGGGTATAAAGTCTAAGAAATCATTGCCCACCACAAGGTCCTGAAGATGCTTCCCTGTGTTTTCTTCTAAGAGTTTGATATTTATGCCTCTTACATTTAGGTCTTTGATCCATTTTGATTTGATTTTTTTATATGTGAGGCAGGAGTCCTCCTTTATTCTTTTGCAAATGAAGATCCAGTTTTCTCAGCACCATTTGTTGGAATACACTATTCTTTCCCAATTGAGTGGTCTTTTTCCCCTTGACTACTGACCCCATTGAAATATAAAGGACTATAAGAGGATACTATGAACAATAGTACACCAATATATAAGAAAACCCAGATGAAATGGACTAATTCCAAGAAACATATAGACTACCTGCACTGACTCAAGAAGAAATAGAAGATCTCAACAAACCAATTACTAGTAGAGATTGAATCAGTAATCAAAAACCTCCCACCAAAGAAAAGTCCAGGGCCAGATGGCTTCACAAGGGAATTCTATCAAACATTCTAGGAAGACTTAACTCCAATTCTGCCCAAATATATCCCAAAAATTGAAGAGGAGGGAACACTACCTAATTCATTCTATGAGGCCAATATTACTATCATACCAAAGCCAGATAAAGTTACCATAAGATATGAAAACTATAGACCAATATCTCTTATGAATATAAATGCAAAAATCCTCAATAAAATACTACCAAACCTAATCCAACACCATTTTAAAAGAAATGTACACCAGGATCAAGTGGTGTACACAAGAGTGGTTCAACACAAGAAAATTAATTAATGTAATACACCACATTAGCAGAATAAAGGGAAAAAGCACATGATCATCTCAATTGATGCAGAAAAAAATGTGACAAAATGCAGTACCCCTTCTTGATAAAAACAGTTAGAAACTAGGAATCAAAGGAAATTTCTTCAACATGATAAATGGCATATATTAAAAGCTCACCTCTAATATCCTGCTTAATGTTAAAAACTGAAAGCTTTCCCTATAAGACCAGGACAAGAAAAGGATACCCACTATCACCACTGTTATTCAACATTGTATTGGAAGTTCTTGCCAGAGCAATTAGGAAAGAAAAAGAGATAAAAGGCATCTAAATTGGGAAAGAAGAAGTTAAACTTTCCTCATTTTCAGATTACATATGATTTTACTTTGAGAAAAACCTGAAAATCTACAAAAAAGTTCCTAGAGCTAATAAATTAATTCAGCAAAGTGACAAGGAACAAGACAACACATAAAATTCAATAGTGTTTCTATACACAAACACTGAACAATTGGAAGAAGAAATCAGGAAAAAAATTCAACTTAAAATAGAAACTAAAAGAATGAAACATCTAGGAATACATCTAACCAAGAATGTAAAGGATTTGCACAGGGAAAACACAAAACATTGCTAAAAGAAATCAAAGAAGAACTAAATAAATGGAAAGACACCCCATGTTCATGGATTGGAAGACTAAATATTGTTTAAGATGTCAATTCTACCGAAAGTGATTTACAGATTCAATACAATCCCAATCAAAATTATAACAACCTTCTTTGCAAAAATAGAAAAGCCAACCATCAAATATTTATTGAAGGGTTTGGGGACCCAAATATACCAAGCCCTTTTTAAAAAGAAGAATGAAGTTGGAAGACTCATGCTTCCCAATCTTAAACTTTATTACAAAGCTACAATAATCAAAACAGCAAAGTACTGGCAAAAGGACAAATATATAAACCAATGGAATTGAGCTGAAAGCTCAGGAACTGGAATTTTTAAAGATACAAGCATAGGAGCACCTTTTAATACCCACCTATTTAAAAAATCAAACTTAAGGCATAACTTGTATTTTTTTTCACATTTTCTGCCCTCACATACACATACAGTTTCCTATTACTTGACAAATAAGATACATGATCATGATAATTTCTCAACATTGCCCTAATGTTAATTTTGAAATGCACAATCACATGATAAATTTGAGCAGCAGGTGTCCATATGCAAGTGTCTCTCTGATGTATAGTTCAAAGTCCTTTTATGGTAGTACATAGATGACATAATAATCATAAAGCATGCCTTATAAGTAAAACTTGGAGGGCATCAAATTCATGATAAGTTAAGGCTGGGTAATCCTACTTCAACCATTTGCTAGCTGGGTGACCTTGGGCAAGTCAATTAACATTTTGATTCTCATTTCCCTTATCTACAAAATGAGAATATCCACTTTCTTAGTCTTGAATTTAAAGTAACCCTAACGTTTTGAAATCATGTACCCAAACAATACATGGAAGGACCATGTTCATCTCTGCCTCTTGGAACTCCCATCTGCAGTACTATAGAGGTCTAGCCGAACTGAGGGCCACACCACAAGTGCTTTGGGGCTCCCTTTCTTGGCTCAGATTCTCTCCCGACCCCACTTTTCTTTAAAGGGATAAAGCCTTTCTCGGTCCACTCCTACAAAGCACCACTATCACAAAATTCTTACATATAATAGGTTTTACCAAAGGATAGAGGATGACCGAAGAATATTTCAGCATAATACAGATCCAGCTGCAACTTCTATTTGCATATTAGTTCTCTCCAAGTTTTCCTGTCTCGGGGAACTCATCATTGGATTATTTCCTCCCTAAATGTCTGTCTGCCAACCTGGAACACCTTGCCCTACAAAAACCTTTCTTGCTCTACCTTCAAGTGGCTACTTTAAAACTTCATATTTCTCTTACTTTCATAGAACAGCAGCTTAACTTTCAACCCTAACCCATGCTAGGCATATTTTCAAAAGCCCTAGTTCAGTAATTTCTTTTACCTCTATTGAACTTTTTTCCCTTCCCACAAAGGGAGCTATCATTAATGACAGTCCTCAAATGGACACATGGAGATATGTTATGGGATAAATCAGATATTTATCTTTAATCAAGGAATATAGATTATGATCCATATTCAATTACCCAGAAAGAGAACACAGATTGTATTCCATAAATATACATTCAACACACATGGTAATGTGTTTCTTTTCCTATTTTCTCCCCTAAAGTGTAACTCTGTGTAATTAGTCCAGGCATTGTACATGACATATTTATAGGATCAGTCAGGTAACAGACATGAGTGTGGCAAAATGAAGAAGCATGTCCTCCTAAAACTGTTCATGCCATGTATGTCCAGTATATTTTTGCCATGCTCATTGTTGCCAAAATGTCTGACTTCTTCAAGAAAAGCCTAAAATCATTTTTAGGTGAAATATTCTGATTTTTAAAAAATGATTTCATGCAGGTAAACCAAAACAAAACCATTTGGAGACAAGGTTTATCCCAAGGGCTGCCAATTTGTAAGCCATGGGCCTCCACATATTATTGTCTTAGCAAATCCCAAGATCCTTACTAGTTGCCATTTGCAGTAGACCTCATGGGTCTGTTTGGTCTGCAGTGGGTTTAATTTGAGGTTAAATCCTATGGCAAGTTTGAAATTTAATGAGAAAGAAGCTCTAAACTTTGGGTTTCTTCAAATATTTGAGAGACTGAATGAGCTGCCAAAGGTCGCAGTGTCTCAATATGCTTGAGGACCATTGATGAACTTTCACGTCTTGCCCATTTAGTGAAGCACACACCTGTTAGCTTTTCTTCATATGATTTCTTGTTCATTAGAATAATTAAACTTCTATGTGCATATTGCTTTAAACTAAGAAATATCTTGCTCTGTAGGTTTTTTATCTTGTTGATCATATTCATATTTTTAACTATGAAATTGCTAAATATCAAGGCTTATCCATTAAGCATCTACTGCCTGTTTTGAGGGGATAATAACACAATCTACTGTCCAAAGCAAAAGGATGAAAGGCCAAAGATTCTGTGGATCCTCTGTTTAAAGAAAAATAAAAGATGTTTACACACTTGGTTTTATTGATACCAATTTGGGGACAAAATATCTAAAACATAAAACAGAGCTTAAAAGGTATTTCAAACGAAATATACTATAATATGCTCATGTGTTTAAAATGTAACTATCTATCACACAGCACAGTTCATATTAAATATGCCTGTTTGGATAATATTTATTTTGTTTTGCATTGATATTTATGTCAATAGCATATGTGATGCATATGCTAAATAAATAGGAGAAAACTTGTTTGCTCTAGGATCAAAAAATAGCCCTGGAAATGAAACATGCTTTCATTTTAATAAAGAGTTTTTATTAGATTTCAAAAGTGAATAAATGATTCATCATCTTTGAACCCTGGGACATCTTTCTGTGATCAAGCTGGCTTGATTTCACTTTTCCTTTTGTCACTGCAAAATTCATGTGTGCACTATATAATTTCATGTGAGACAAATGCTTGGGAGAGTCTTTTCATACCATGTTTCATCAATGGGATCATCAGATTTTTTTTTAAACCAAGGTTTCAAATGACTTCCTACTAATTTCAAATTGCCTTTTTTTAAACAAATCAATTTTATTGCTACGCATTAATAAAGCATACAATTCATCCAAAGTGTATAATCAGTGGTATTTGGTATAATTACATAGTTGTGCATTCATCACTTCAATCATTATTAGAGCATTTTCTTATTTTCATTATTTCAATAATAATAACAATAAACAAAAAACAAACAAACAAACAAACAAGAAAATTCCTCACCTCTCAATCTCTCTGTGTTTCCCCTGTTGTACATAGCTGCTGCTTCTGGCTATTGCACTATTCTTTATTTGTTTATTAAGCAGTTTTATTGAGATATATTCATACACCAGAGGATCTATCCAAAGTATATAATCAATAGCTTTTCATATAATCACAATATTGTACATTCATGATCTCAAAAATTGCCTTTTACATTGCCCATTTTTCTCATTTGTTACTCTGCTGTAGATCTCACAGAATAAGAATAATGGTAACAACTATACTAAGAATGCAATGGCCCATTAGTAGGCTCAGTCTATTCTAACAAACTCTTGGGCAACTCCAAATATAATCAGTGAGAAAATACGTACGGTTTTTTTTTTTTTCCAGAAACTGGTAGATTATATTTTACCTACCAGCCATTTAACACAAACTTTTGATTTTTCAAGGATATTTTACTATATTTTCAATAGCAAATACTTTTTATTAATAACTGGCAGTTCTTATAATAAATGATATTAACACCAACATTCATTTTCATGACTCAAATGATATAGGTTAAGAAGATACATTGATTTTGATTACTGAAATACTATGAAAATAAATATTTGTGAAATATTTGAAACAAGTGACCAATTAAAACATGAAAGATCCTAAAATGTAAGCATGATTCTTCATATCCAATAACTAACTATGGACCCATTATCAGTAGTTCATGTAACTTCAAGCTGTGTTTCCATTTGCTCTATTAACTAATATTTTCTCATATTGGACAGAGACACTTGTCTCGAGTGTGAAAAGAAATTTAGAACAGAATTTTCTAAAATTGGGTCTCCAGGGAGCAAAAAAGATTTGCAATCTAATAAGTGAAGATAAATATATATACTTACACACTTGGAATATCACGATGAATATTAACATGTTGAAAGTAGTGGAAAAAGCTATTTATTGTTATTTAATTCAATGTGCCCCTAACATTTTTCCAAGGAACCTTAATTTGGATTAACACCTGTTGGACAGGAAAGGGTAAACTTAGCCGTCCTGGGTTGCTCAATCCCTGCACAATCCCAAGAAACGCCTGACTTCTAGACGGGCCCTTGGCCAGATCTTGGGAGACGACCTATAAGCCCTTGGAATATTCTTCCTGTTAAGAGTGTTTTTGTATGCCAAAGGCCCTGGACCATGCTGTACCAGCTTGACCAGATAAGTTTACTCTAACAATGTTATTCATGGTGAGCACCTGTTTTTGCTCTGGTAGGGCTGAAGTCTAAGTAGCTGAGGTCAGTAACTTAGGCATGCAGTGCCCATGTGACTGCTCCTCAATAAAAACAGGACACCAACGATTGGCAAGGCTTCACATGTGATGTCACCCATTGTTGCCAGAAGGATAAATGTTTCTCTGTGTGACTCCACTGGGCAGGACCAATTGGAAACGTGTGCCTGGTTTCTCCTGGTCTTGCCTCATGTACCATTTCCCTTTGCTGATTTTAATCTGAATCATTTCTCTGTAATAAACTGTAACGTTGAGTTTGACAGCTATTCTGAGTTCTTCGAGTCCTTTTAGTGAGTTCTTGAGACTGAGGGTGATCTTGGATATCCCCAAAACACTTACTCATTAATATTCCATAGGAGAGAATATTTGGGGGATATTTTGAACCTTCATTTACACAACACTTTTTTAAGAGTGATTATGTTAATATTGTATTCTTTCTGATGTGAGCTTTGCAGAAGAAATACAACAAAAAAATCATCAGGCAATACTGATGAGCAAGAGGTCTCTGGTAGCAAATTAAAAGGCAGAGATACCTAACTCTGAATAGGTCTGTTTTGAAATCTGAGCCTCACATCAAGATTCATTGGTGCCTTTTGAAGCACGGCATTGTATCTGCAGAAGGAAGGTAAATAGAAAAAAAATATTGAAGTTTATATAAAGCATGACTATATTTTCACCACCATAATCATCTTTTTTCCCCCTAGACTCCATATGAAGATAGTTCTGTGATGTTAAGATTAGAATTAAATATAACCACTAGGTAGTATCAACTTATTAACTACATCCCAATACTTTCAAAAAGCTCAAGATTGCTTCTTTTGAAAACTTCGCATACAGAGCACCAAAATCTGCTGTATCCAACCACGTGCCCACATGTGCATACACATACACACACATATACACGTACAAGTATAAACACACACACATACTCATTGTCTTTCAACACGGGTTATTGTGGTTATTGACCAATTGGTGAAACAAACTACATATCTCAAAACAAGACCTTTAAAGATTGATATCTGAACTACAGTCTACCACTTTGGTTTGTGCTGACTAGTAAAATGGTAAATAATTCTTGTTAAATCATATTAATTCCCATCTCAGAAACTGACCTAAAGACAAATCAAGTAGTAAAATACAATGATGGGAAATATGTCCCTTTTATTTGATGTATACTGTTAAGATGGTAACCGAGGTATGTCAGATTTATTACAAAGCAAAGGGTAAATCAATTTTTTTTTTTTTTTTTTTTTTTTTTACTGCCCAAACAGTGATTGAAAAATCAGGAGAAAACTTTTATCACTTAAACATGAAACAGGTAGGTACCCAAAAAGGATTAGTGCTTTTATTGGCCATTCTCTGGGACAAAAAGAATGTTGGTGATGAATTCAGATAGGAACTCAGAAAGCCAAATACAGTGCAATGCTAGATCTTTATGAGGAATGAGTGAATTGCATGGAAGAATAAAAAATGGAAAAAGAAATTAGACTTTTCACTAGTGGAAAAAAATGACTAGGCAACTCAGGGATATGTTACAACAAGCTCCTGAATAAAATAAATAGGAAGTATTTTTCAGGCTGTGGGGATTGAATGAATGCAATCAATCTTCCTTGTGTGGGAATTACATCACTCTGACCCACAAGCTCCCTCTAGTGAATTAAAATCTCACAGCAACTCAGGCCATAAGCAGTAGTCATTGTTTGAGCAATGGCCACTTAACTATGACAATATCCTCCGCATAACCAGTCAGGCCCACACTAACACTGTATTTGTCAAGAGCTTCTCCTGCAGTAAACCATTTTTTTCAGCCACATATCTTCTCGTTTCTACATTAATTATGTTGGACATATATATTCATAATCACCCTTACTTCAACAACAAGAATGTCACACTATTTTCAATGTCAAAAAGCTGAAATCTCTTTTTTTAATGAATTTTCGAGATCTTAAATCTGTATAGTACAGTTATCTGGGTCTCTGGAAAATAGGTATGAGTTTAATGTGGTATAAATATGCTGGGGGTTATTTAGTAGATCCCAGCAGAATGAGGCTGGCTCTTGGGACATCTCTGAATCCTTTCTATTCAACAAATGTATATGAAGCATAAAGCGCATAAAAAGTACTTTAGTAGGTCACAAAGAGGAGATACTAATCACCTTTGTTCCCCCCAAATGTATAATCCTGTTATGAAGGAGTAATGCAAATGAATACATCATTATTATAAAAGGCAGAATATATAAGAAAAAATTTATTGACAAAATTTAGTTTTTGAAACAAATGATAAGCATTTACAATTACCCCCATTCCTGCTTCTGAAAAGGAAGGCTCTTATATCTGAATTCATGGGTAACAGACGTTGGGTTGAGGCGTGCGATGGGAAGATTTGCCAAACTGCAGAAGCCCAGGCAAGTCAGATTAATGAAGAGTAAATTATAAAAGAGAGAGGAAGACAACTAGATGGAGAAATCAGGGTGTGGAAACTGGTTGCTTGAAAGGATCAGGGCAGGGAACACGGGTTAAAATGATGGAGAAAGAAAAACGTGGGCAAATGAGAGTGAATGGGGCATTTGGTAGAAAAATAAGGAGTTGGGAAAAAATGTCTAAAAAGGATTTTAAAGATGTTTTGCTCTGAGACGTGTTATAAACTCCATCTGCATCCTTAAAAAATACTCACGATAGGTCCACCACATTACTCTTTGGGTATTTAAAATCATTACATACATTTATTTAGCATGTCATACATAATCTGTACTGAGCATTTGCTGAATTTAATTCTCTTCTCTCCTCAATTCTGTAGAGAATAGCTCAATTTCATGTCTTTTGAACTTAGCCTAGAAATGAGGGTAGGAAAATGTAATTGGGTAATGTCCTTTGCTCAGTGAAGGCACTGGATATTTTATCTTGATAAGGGTAGCAGTTAACCTATTGGAGAGGAACACTTGTGGGGTATTGTGTGGTGGCATCTGGTCATGCTCAGGGTCACTTGTGCTCCTCACAATACATGGAGCCTATGATATGCCACCCAAGAGCCGATATTTGATCAAAGAGATTTGCTCAAGGCTTGAGCAGAGAGCTTATCACAACATATGAAAGAATTCCTAGGAAGTTTGCTACATCAGGGGTTAACAAATATTTTTTTGTTCCTAGAATTTCAGTTTTCTTCCAGGCAGCCTTGACCCAAGTATTTTAAGCAGTGGTGGGCTAGTCTACCAGCTCTCTGGAAAAAAGAAAATTAATAATAATAAATAAATAAGTGAAAACTCCGATTTGTAACATCTGCCCATCTTCACAGTGGAAATATTTCCACCATGGCTGACTTCAAGCTACTAATGCTTTAATGCCCAGGTCACAGAATCCTGAATGTTTAACAATCATTGTTCAAAAACTGGTTCCAACCAACCATTTACTTTTCCCCTTTAAAAGGCCCAAGGCTAGACAATAAACTCTGGTGCTGTGTTAGTGAAATGAGACTCAGATGTCCTTGGCCAGGCCCTAAGCCAGCCTTGGAGTTCAGATCTGGGACACAGGGGAAAGTCTGGGTTTCCTCTACAAAGTGCTCATAATCTTTGGTGATTCAGCTCTTTCCTGGAGCTAAGAGGCCCTGGCAATGAGGACCTCAACATGAGGCAAATATTCCTTACCATGACCAAGACCGAAATTAGGGCAAAGCAATAAGCAGGAGGGGACATCAATGGTCTTTATACCACTGCTTTTAGATCCTCTACAAATTCCTTAGCTTTTCCAGACCTCCATCTGCAAAACCAAAATCATGCTACATGCAAAATATAAGGATAGTGCATTAATCTAGACTTCTTAAAATATCATCTTGGAACACAAGACGTGATATTGTCTGATATCTGTAAAACTGAACTGGGAGGTGGTTAGAATGCCTCAAACAGGGAAATGGACTGGATGTTTGCTCTTTCTTATTAGATCAAATGAAAGCAGTTGAGGGAAAGAAAAGTTTCCAACAATGGCAGAGGGTAGAATTAGGCCTGGAGAGAGGATGGGAGAGTCCACCTACAGATTGTACATCTAAAGTAGTGAGCAATGATTGGAGGCCTCCATGGCTGTGATCAGACATTTCTGTCAAAAGATGCCTTAACTTGCCCCTTCCCTTCCTTTCTTATCTTCTTCCCCTTTCAGCTGTGAATAGTGAGAAAATGACTGAAGACAATGTGCTAGTTTATAGCATTTTACATTGAAGCTCTTTTTCCTTTGCCTTTGAGTTGTGAATGACTGAGAATTGTTTGATTCGAAGGAAGAAGTTCCCCAGAGAGAAGGGCTTTTCTTTTACCAAATAATGCAAGAAAGGGAGGGCAAGCAAATAGTCAGTGCCTTGTGTCCAGTTGCTCCTGGGGGGTCTTGGGCATTGGGATTGTTAAGGGGGAAGGGGTGTCTCCAGGCTCTGTCTCCTCAGCTTTCTGCCACTGGCTGTGGCAAAACCCTTCACTGAGGAGCCACTCTGTTCTGTTCAATTCCACCTGTAATTTGTCAGGCAAATATCAGGAGCTTAGGGCATCAAAATGTGAACTTCTCCTGCAAGCCCAATTCCTAGTAGGGTTGGAACAGGGAAGAAAAGAAGTCCTGCAGTTTGTCCCCTGCCATAATCAAGTGCTGAGGGGAGAAGGGAGAGCTTCCAGGGGTGTTCCTGTTTATAAAAGCTGACACTGAAACTCGTTTGCACGAATACCTTAGCTGCAGAATTATGCTTGATAGCTAAATGGCAGACATTTACAGCTTAATCGGGCCTTTTTAACCCTCCATTGACAAAAGAGGCATTAGGATAAGAAATTCCAGGATAGAAAGGGATTTAGAATGAGTAATGGGGTTACCTACATATGAAAACATCAATTAGGATCCTTTAGAGGAAAAAATTGCAAAAAATGTTGTCAAAGGCTATAGTAATGTTTGAGGTCTTCAGCAAAGGTTAAAACTTTCCCTAGAGGGTTTTTTGCTTAGGTAACAAGAAACAGTAATTCTTCTTTAGGTCCATCTTTGAAAACTTCATTTGTCCAGTATATAAAAAGAAGTGTTGATATTCTTTGCTTATTTTCAGTTCACAGTATTTCTTAATGGGTCTTATGTAAAAAACATGCAGAGGTTCAAGAAATACAATATATAAAAATATAAAAATGATAGATTTCTGAAATTCCATTTAAAATACTAAAATGGCAATGGTTTCATGTATAAAAAAATGAACTAGATGCATAATGAGCCTTCTTGTTATTTATTGTGTAGATATGTGTGGGTGTGTTTTCTTTTAATTTACGACCAGACCCTTGAATTCAGTTCCACAGGAAACTGTGATTAAGCTTTCAAGGGAAAAAAATATAAATAAATTAGCCATTTTATTGGAGGAAGGAAACAGAAATATTATCCAGCTGTTTAGAGCAGCATCCTAAAATTAAGACAGGATTTTGTTTTGATTATTAAAGCTCATTTTCTAAGTGGAAAAATATACTCAAGAAAACAAATGTAACGAGATCTCTTCTTCCTTGAGTACACGTCTTAATTTCCAAGGGCCGCCGTAACAAAGTACCACAAAGTGGATGGCTCAAAACAACAGAAATCTATTGTGTTACAGTTTTGGAGGCTAGAAGTCCAAATCAAGGTGTCGGCGGGGCCATGCTCCCTCAGAAACCTGTAGGGGAGAATCCCTCCTTGCTTCTTCCTAACTTCTGGTACTTTGCCAGCAATCCTTGGGCTTCAGTGTCGGCCTCAGTGTTCACACAGCAGTCTCGCCTAGGTCTCTCTGTCGCTGTCTAATCCTCCTCTTCTTATAAGGAACACCAGTCATGTTGGATTAGGGCCCACCCCAATCCAATTTGGGCTTATTTTATCGAATAAAATCTTCAAGGACTGTATTTCCAAATGAGGTCACATTCACAGGAACGGGATTAGGACTTGAACATAAATTTTTGGCAGATGCAATTAAATCCATAACAGCACAGAAGATGCTTATTCTCTAAAATCAAGAGACTATATGTGCAGGGACCACTCCCTTAGATATGAGCCCTGATACAGCATTTTACTGATGACTAAATCTAGGTTTTTAAGTGTTCATGTCTTTCTCATTGCAATGAATTTGCCAAACTGCACATTAAGAGGGAACAGTCCCCACAAGACTCCCTGCATTTCAAACGCCAGCCACGTTCAGTTCAGGAACCACCAGGACCATCCTCACTTCTGACTAGCTGGCTACAAATTTGTGGATCCCCACAGACTCCTTCAGGTTCATTAATTTGCTAGAATGACTCTTAGAACTCAGGAAAGCACTGTACTTAACAATTACAGTTTTATTATAGTAAAAGGATACAAATCAGAGCTGCATTGAGCAAGGTCTGGGACCGTCCCAAACATGAAGTTTCCATTCATCCTCAGGGACCATTGGCACTGAATATTGTCATTGAATTTTCTCACATTAAGATGTGACAATACTCAAAGAATATTGCCAACCAAGAAAGCTCACGAAGCTTTTGTGTCCAGAGACATCATTGAAGCTTCATTACATAGGCATGATTGATTGAATCATTGGCCACTTAGTTGAACTCACTCTCCGGGCCCTTTTCCCTTCCCAGAGGTCAGGCTGATATCATGTGGCTCAAAGCTCCAACACCCTACAAACATGGTAGATCTTTCTGACTTGGCCAGCTTCCACCCTAAGACTCATGGTATAACCTGCCCCAACCTGCCGTTACTCTCATTCAGATATTCCAAAGGTTTTGAGACTATTTTCCTGGAGCCAGAACAAAGGCCAGACCTCTTTTTGGTAAATATAATTCTTCACTACACACTCACAATAAAGCTGGTCTCATAGACTAGTGCTGCAAGAGGCAGAGGCAGTGAAAGAGTAGTGGGATCAGGTAATGGGGGCCACAAAGTAAAAAGGGAAATGTCACCAATGTCACAATTTTACTCACAGGCAATACTGGGTACTACAGTATTCAAGGATACTTTTAATACTCTTTTTTGGCAGAAGCAAAAATCCCATTGCTGTAGTTATTGTGTAATATTTTAACAGTATACACAATATAGACAAAGTTAAGACAACCTGTACTTGTCACCTTAACCTTCACACAGTTGACATGGGAATTCATTTTTTTCATCCATTCAGAAAAACTTTATTAGATACCTACTTTATGCTAGGACTATGCCAGGTTTTGAGGACCCAGAATGTGCACTGGGGAAACCATAATTATAGATATTAAAGGCGTCTTGGAGGTGAAAGAGCCAGAAAGGAGACTCCAAACCTGTCTGTCTACATCTCTGATTGACCCTCAACAACACATGCATTTAAGGCTGACTGACATGAGTCCCTGCTAAAACAAAGGAAACAATACTCTTTGGAGAAATATAAAGAACCCAGAAATTAAGTTTCTAATGTCCAGAACACAATCCAAAATTATGAGACACAACAAGAAGCATGAAATAGAATCTCTTTTTAAGAGAAAATAAATTGACTGAGACTGACCTGGGTATGACTCAGATGTTGGAGCTCACAGTCAAGAATTTTTAAAGTGGCAGATGTAACTATCTTCACTTAAACAAAGCTATACATGCTCACAAAGACTGAAAAAGTAGAAAATAACAAGAAAAATGAAGAGAAATAAAATATTAAAAAAGAAACAAGGTCACAATAAGAACAGTCTACCAAAGATATGCTCCAAGTATAAAGACATAGATAAGCTGAAGGTATATGGCTTGATAAAATCAGATCATGCAAATAGGAAGCGTAAGAAGACCAGAGTGGCTGTATCAATATCATATAAAATATATTTTATGACAAAAAATATTACTAGAGATAGAAGGGACATTTCATATTGATAAAATAATCATTTCATGAAGAATAAAGAACAATCTTGAATGTGTATGCAGCCAATAACATGGCTCAAAATAATAAAATAAAATGTCACAGAATTAAGAAAAAGAAATAAACAATTCCGCAATCAAAAGTGAAGATTTTAACAGGCTTCCCTTAGCAATCAATGAAACAAAGAATCAAATACTTTGACTTGAATTATAATATGGAACACAGAAAAACTAGAGAAATACACATTCTTTTCAAGTATACATAGTATGATTTCTAATGTGGACCATATCCTAGGCCACAAAGCTAGTCTCAATAAATTAAAAAATTGAAATCGTACAGAGTAAATTCTTTAGCCTAATGGATTTTTTATTGGAAATTAATAATTATAAGACAGCAGGGACAAAGCCCAAATGTGTGAAAATCAGATAGCACAATTGCAGTAATCTATGAGAAAGAAGAAATTGCAAGAAAATCTATAATATAGAGAAGAAATAACAAAAGAAATTAGAAACTATTTTAAATAACTATACTTTTTAAGATTTGAGGGATGCAACTAATTTAGTACATAAAAAATTATAAGTTCTAAATGTTTGTATTAGAAAAGAAGATATGTCTAAATCCAATTATCAATTATATTAAGAAATCACTAGAAGAGGAACAAACTAAAAGCAAAGTATTTTTAATATATATATATAAACATATGAGCAGAAATCATTGAAATAAAAAGTGAAGAAATAATAAAAAAGTGATGAAGCCAAAAGCTGGTGCTATGAAAACACTAAAAAAATAGATAGGCCATTAGGTGTATTGATCCGGGGAGGCAGAAAAAGAAGTAAATTATCAGTTTTAGAAATGACTAAAGGGTACATGGCTACAGATCATGCAGATATTAAAAGGATAAGGGACTATGATGTGCAATTTTATGCCAATCAATTTGACAATCTAGATGCAGTAGACAAATTTCTTTAAAGACAAATATCATTGACATAAGAATAAATATAATAGAATATAATAGTTCTATATCAATGTTTTTTTAAAATTGAATCCTAAATTAAGGAATGTTCCCACAAAGAAAACTCCAAATCCAGAAAGCCTCATTGGTGAATTCTAGGAAACTCTTAAGAAAGAAACAATAATAACCTTATTAAAAAAATCTTTTAGAAAATAAAGGGAATAAGTTTCACCTCATTTTATGAAAGCATAGAAGCGTGATATCAAAATCAGACAAAGACATTGCTCCTGAATACAGATGCAAAAACGCTTAACAAAAATTTAGCAAATTAAATCCAATATATAAAAAGGTTAATACATCAATGTTATGTGGAGTTTTCCCAGAAAAGTGATGTTTTATCAACATTTGAAAATCAGTCAGTACAATTCCCAAAATTAATAGAATAAGGGAGAGAACCATATGATGATTGCAAAAGATGCAGGAAAAAGTACTAGACATAATTTTATGCCCATTCAAGCATACACACATACACACACAAACACACACACATACAATTTAGCAAACTAGAAATAGAAGGAAACTTCCTCAACCTGATTAAGAAGATATATGAGAGGGGCCGGCCGTATAGCCCAGTGGATAGGGCGTCGGCATACCACATGGGAGGCCCTGGGTTCGGTTCCCTGGGACCTCTCCTAGCGGGCAGACCACCTTGAGAATGGCAAGCCGCCATGGGCGGGCCAGAGCCACCGTGGGCAGGGCAAAAAGCTGCCACGGACAGGGCAAAAGCCTCCACGGGCAGGGCAGGTCGCCGGCAAATGGAGCACAGCCAGCCACCCGCGAACTGAAGCAAAAGCCGGCCGTGAATGGAAGCAGAAGCCACCCACAAGCGGGGAAAGCCGCACCTGCGCAGTGACCAGTCTCGGCGCGTCCCCGCAGCGGGGGGGAGGGGAGATATGTAATAAAATAAATAAATCTTTTTTTAAAAAAAGAAGATATATGAGAAACACACAAATTATATTCATTAGTGAATGACTACATGTTTTCTATCTAAGGTTAAGAACAGGGCAAGGATGTCTACTCTCACCTTTTATTTTCAACATTGTACTAGCAGTCTTATCCAAGATAGTAAGGCAAGTAAAAGAAAAAGGCATACAGCTTGGAAAGAAGAAATAAAAGTCTTTATTTGCAGATGGCATAATAGGATTCTCAGAAAATCCTAAAGGAAATCTAGAAAAAAAAGTAAATTTAGTAAGGTTACAGGGTGCAAGAGCTATATACATCAATAAAATCAACCATATTTTATATAGTAGTAGTGAATAATTAGAAAATTAAATAAACACTCCACTTACAATACATTTAAAAAGTAAAATACTCAGAATAACTTAGTAACTAATCTGGGTCCTTTGTCTTTCCATATACATTTTAATATCAGCTTGCCAATTTCCTTAAAGAGTTCTGCTAAGATTGGGATTGCATTGAATCTAAAGATCAGCTGGGGAGATTTTTCACCTTAATTATATTGTGTCTTCCTATCAATGAATTGGTTATACCTCTCCATTCTATTGTTCTTCTTTAATTTATCTTTCCAGTGTTTTGTTGTTTTTAGTGTACACGTCATGTGTGACTTGGAAAGGCAAAGGACCCAGATTAGACAAAAAAATTTTGAAAAAGTAGAAATACTTATGCTACCTACTTTCTATAACCAAGACCTAAAGAAAAATGGAGAAAAAGTCTCGAGATTGATTTTTGATAAAGGTAACAAGGAAGTTCAATGGGAAAAACTTAAGCTTTTTAAGAAATCGTGCTGAAACAAATGAATATCTGTATAGGAAAAATAAATTGCAACTCTTTCCTCACATCAGAAACAAAACTTAACTCAAAATGGATCAAATGGATCACAGACTTAAATAAACATATTATTTATTAAAAATAGTTAATAAAACTATACATATACATAAGGGAATAGAGGGGAAAATATTTGTGATATTGAGTCAGGCCAAGACTGCTCAAACTGGACACAAAAAGTACAGCACTCCCCAAAAAGCAATAATAATAACAGCAACAATAATATAACAAAAATCAAAATTTAAAACTATTTC
>PVKH010012665.1:0-17174 GCA_004027955.1 Chaetophractus vellerosus
CTCACTATAATGTGTTACCATCAACTCTTTCCATTTCCACACATTTACAATCCACTTTATTTAATGTTCTACATACATTCGGCATCAGCTGCCCCCTCTCCACCCGCATTCTATCTCCTAGTAACCTATACCCTATAGTTTAACTCCTTGAGTTTACTCATTTTATTTAGTTCATATTAGTAAGACCATCCAATATTTGTCCTTTTGTGTATGCCTTACTTCACTCAGCTTAATGTCCTCAAGGTTCATCTATGTTATATGTATCCCGACTTCATTTCTTCTTAGAGCTAAATAGCATTCCATCGTATGTATATACCACATTTTGTTTATCCATTTTGATGGACACTTGGATTGTGTCCATCTTTTAGCAATTGTGAATAATGCTTCTATGAACATCGGTGTGCAAATGTCTTTGCACACCAGTGTTGTTTGCTTTCAGTTCTTCTGAATATATTCCTAGTAGTGGGATTGCCGGATCATTGACAGCTCTATATTTAGCTTCCTGAAGAACTGCCAAACTGTCTTCCACAGAGGCTGCACCATTTTACATCCTCACCAACAGTGAAGGAGTGTAGCATCTTCTACAGCACTTGTAGTTTTTTGTTTTTTAAATAATGACCATTCTATCAGGTGTGAAATATATCATTGTAGTTTTGATCTGCATTTCTCCTATAGCTAGTGATGTTGAGCATCTTTTCATGTGCTCTTTGGCCATCTGTATATCTTCTTTGGAAAAATGTCTATTCAAATCTTTTGCCCATTTTTAAATTGGGTTGCTTGTCTTTTGATTGTTGAGTTCTATGATCTCTTTATATAACACAGAGATTTAACCCTTTTTGGATATGTGATTTCTTAAGATTTTCTCCCATTGAGTAGGCTGTCTATTCACCTTCTTAACAAAGTCACCTGATGCATAAAAGTGTTTAATTTTGAGGAGGTCCCATTTACCTATTTTTTCTTTCATTGCTTGTGCTCTTGGTGTAAGGTTTAAGATAACATAACCTATCACAAGATCTTGAAGATATTTCCTTACATTTTCCTCTAGGAGTTTTATGGTTCTTTCTTTTATATTTAAGTCCTTGATCCATTTTGAGTCAATTTTTATGTAAGGTGTGAGATAGGGGTTCGCTTTCTTTCTTTTAGCAATGGATATCCAGTTCTCCCAGCACCATTTATTGAATAGACTGTACTGACCCAGCTGGGTGGGTTTGACATCCTTGTCAAAATTCACTTGACCGTAGATATGAGGGTCTATTTCTGAATTCCCAATTCAATTCCATTGGTCAATATGTTTATCTTTATTCCAGTACTGTGCTGTTTTTACTACTATAGCTACTATAGCTACTACTATAGCTAAGTAATATGCTTTAATGTCAGGAAGTGAGAGTCTCCCTACTTCATTCTTCTTTTTAAAGACATTTTTGCCTGTTTGGAGCCCCTTACCCTTCCAAATAAATTTGATAATTGACTTTCAATTCTGAAAAAATAGGTTGTTGAGATTTTTATTGGGATTGCATTGGATCTGTAAATCAGTTTGGGTAGAATTGACATCTTAATGATATTTAGTCTTCCAATCTACCCTGTTTATTTCTGGAATAATACAATTGGTAGACTAAGTAGAAAGTAATATAAACTTTTTTTGTCATCTTACTGTTATGATTTAAGTTCAAATTCTTAGGGAGATAAAATGCAAAGTAAATGGTAAAAAATTCCCCTGAGTCTGATAGAAAATAGACTTTTGGGGTTTATTTTTGTGGAAATTAGACTGCATAACAAAGTTGGTCTACTATATCAACTTCAAGCCATGAAAAAGTATACCAAAGAGCTTCAGTTATGCTCTCTCTGAATTATTCATCTGTGGTGGCTTAGAGCTATGTGCCCCCCAAAACATGTTCTTAAACTTAACCCATTATTGTGCGTGTAAACTCTTGTATAAAGGACCTTTTGATGAGATTTTTTTTCAGGTAATATGTGTCTCTGCTGAATCAGGATGGGTCTTAATCCTATTACTGAAAGCCTTATAGGGAAGGTCACAGAAGGAGAGAAAGACAGAGGGAACAACCAGAAGCTGAATATCAGTGGAACTAGAAGAGAAAGGAAGCCAGGAGAGGCCACTCTGTGCATTGCCGTATGACAGAAAAACCAAGGACCAAGGGTAGCTGGCAACCAGCCCCAGAATGCTAGTCTTCCGTGAGAAAGCATCACCTTGATGATGCCTTGATTTTGGACTTCTCCTAGCCTCGAAACTGTGAGCTAATAAAATCCTGTTGTTTAAGCCAACCCATTTGCATGATACTTGCTATGGTACCCAGGAAACTAAAAACATCACCATTGCTCATTCAGGCAACATTCACTGGTCCCTTCTGTGGGCAGGCTTTGGGCTGGGAGGTTGAGAGAACGCAAAGGGAAATGTACAACAGTTCCCAATATTAAGGAAGAGAGACACAAACAGTTCTGAGATTATAGCTACAGTGCAGCCAAGATATTGGTGAAAAGTATCAAAGAAAAGCATCCAAATGCTTTATTTGTGACAATATAAACTAATATTTTCTAAACAATCTGTGTGCCGATCAGAATATTTCACTTTCCATCTAGATATTTTTTGTGTTGTGAACACTGTCCAATTTCAAAGATAAAGTTTCCACTATTGTTCCTTTCAAGTTCATTCGTTTCCTTTCCTGTAACATGTTTGTGGCAGCTCCAATAATATGTTTTTGATGACATTACAGATAATTCACCCTTAAGTCTTATATCACTCACCACACTAGGCTACACTGGCACAAACCCTCATAGCATTTTTGCTACCTAATTTGAAAAACTACTTTCAAATACTTCAAGAAGGAGAAGAAATCCCCAAGAGAATTAGGTGATAATGCTATTCAGTGATATCTATTGAGAGCATTTACTTAATCAAAACAAAAAATGTAACACCTGGTATGTATCTATCACTTTCCCCATCTGGTGCAGATGGAGGGAGCCAGCTTGAGGTACAAATGCATTCCATCTCTGAGTGGTCCCTGAGTGGTGGAGGGAGCCAGGAGGTGACAGGAGAAGGGGTCCAGGCAGCCTGGCTCAGCAAGATCTCAAGGCTTCCTGGCAAGTCACTTTGATGTGCTGTGCCTTTGAAGTAAGTCCTTTCATACTGGGAGCTCCTCTTCACCAATCTTTAGCATGGCCCCTGCAGTTTATCAAAAGGAGAGGAGTCCTCAGATAATTACTTCTTTGAGGAAGTCAGGGAGAAGTGAGACATTGAAGGAAGAAAACAAAGACAGGCAGAGAGTGAGAGAGCTAGAGGGTGAGAGAATTGTATAGTGAGTGTTAAAGCCATTTGGCATTTGAATCTACCTCATGTTCATTTTAGTTGAAATATGTACTGTTAAAATAACCAGTACTTGGTAGAAGTAGTGGGGCTTTTGAAGACTTTTTTTTTCTTTCTCAGATTTTATGATCTGGTCTCCAGATTCTTGGGCCTGTTTGATGCTAGAATATTCTTTGTTTCTTTATGTATTAAACTGTCATATTTAGAGGAATCTAGAGCATGCTTACTTAAGTATCTTTTTTTCACTACTTTTGGGAAATTTAGGCACTATCAGTTTAGAAATTCTAGGCTCTGCCAATACCTACATCTGTAAAATAGAGTTAATCATAGCACCTGTTTCAAAAGTTATTATGAAGAATAAATGAACTAATATTTGTAAAGAGCTTGGAAATATGCCTGGTAAGGTAAGTGCTACGTAAGTGTTTATTAAAAAGAATATTAAGTAATTTAAAAATAAAATATAAAAAAATAGACTAAAATAGATTAAATGTTAAAACCCATCATAAATCAGATTGTCTATTATTGCTTAAATTCTGATTAATGTTGAATTATTTGCAAAATTAGGTTGATTACTCTAAAGAAATGAGTGTTGTTTCTGTCTTTCTTGCCATAATTGGATGATCCTGAAATTCCATAATGGTACCATTTTTTACAGACAGCTCAGAAGATACTGGTCATAATTTCTAGCAAGCTCCAGTTTTCTGGCTTCTTTGGTACTGAGGAGCATACCCATCCTTAGCTACTTGGATTTTGGCAAGATTATTGTATTGTCTGGTGGCTTGGATGAGATAGCCCTTTATCTATCTAAAGGTTTCTCTGGTTTGAAATTGATGAGCAACGTTCATTTGGCCCCTTCTTCCAGGAAGAAATTCAATGTTGTTTCAGATTCCATGTTGTCTTTCCATATTTCTTTTGAGTCTCTTACCGTGTATTTCAGAAGTAATACCAGAATAAAGCACTTGCCTCCTTTGACTGATATATGTACCTTAATCATCACCCTTTCAGCAGAACCTGACCTAGAATATTGCAATGACAGATTTTTCGCTGCTATTTTCTCAACAGGCTCAGAATATTAAAGATAGAAATGTGTCCCAGGACAGGGTTGTTGATAATCTGCTATTCACAGATTATTGCTTTGCATTTCCGTTTATAGTTTGTATTCAGGCTTTAGGGATGGGCATGCTAACCATTCACTGTTATAGATGGACATTGGCTGAGAGCCTGACCTAGAGTTTGCAAAATAATTTTAAATAAATTTTAAGTAGTTTCCTGGTTATCAAACCAACTAATCATTAAAGTTTCCAGGCAAGTTATCTGCAGACTGAATTAGGTCCTAAATACAGAGGAAACTGCACTAGGTCTGAGCATTCAAAATACTGAGAATTTTTTCCAGGATATCTAAAAATTATCTGTGGCCATTTTTATTCTTTAGATTGCTACTTTAGGAACAAGGATAATGGTTGCTCTTTACTTTGTGATATTGGATGTTTAGAACAACAGTTAAAAGTAACCTTGGGACTTAGACATGTCTATTTTCTCTAGATACCTTAATACCATATAAATTAAATTGTATTAAACCGTAATAGTCTACCTGATCTTTCAAGATCCTGTGATTGAAAAGTCCCATAAAATGAGATCCCCAGCTTCAGGCTTGGATAATGGCTGATGTCCTGCTCTTCTCACCTTATTCTATGAATAATAAGGCAATGGAGAAGCATGAGAACCATGATCTTACACTGATACTACCAAATTTACTTCAACCCTACAGGGTTCATTCTACTCACGTTTTATATTTATATATTATAACACTTTTCTCTTATACCGAACAACTTGGTTCCCTTTATCTTTAGTATATTTATTTTCTTAATTCCTCCATATATAAAAAGTTTCTCAAGGCTACTGCCACCCCACCCCGTGCCCACATACCTTTCTCATTCCCCTTGGGCTCTGCCACCTTGTGCCAGACTGCCCTCCTGCTAATGGTTGCCCTTCCCACCCTGCTCAGTTTCTGATTCATCACTTCTGGTCCCCCTCTTCATGGTCATTCTCTCCTCATCCTGCTTGTGCTCTGGCACCTTCTACTGAGCCACCCTCAAGAATGTTGTCCTCCTCAGCCTGCTTGGTTTCTGATTCCCCACTCCTTTACCTCAGTAAACAGCCTCTTCATACTGTTCAGACTCTGTCACCCCATACAGTCCATCCCTCCCCCCTGCATGGATGGCTACCATTCTCCGCCCCCACCTAATGGATTTAGGGCTGGAATTGCTCAGGAAGGCAAGGGAGAAGGGGAAGAGGGAGATGATGAAGAACAACAATAGATGCTTATTGAATGAATATCATTAAGAATATGGCCTGTTTTCTAGGCTAATGTTGCCCTTCTGAGGTATTTTTCTAGAATAGATTAGGGGAATTTTTACTCAGTTGCTGTTACCAATTTTGATTCCAAGGTATCACACATGAGCTACTATTATAATAAGCAAGTAAAACTGTCAGTACAACTCTGAACTATCAAAGTCTCAAATTACAATAAAACAGCAATCTATAGTTCTGTTTCCTTATGTATATATGATAGTGTGCTAAAGAATTATCATTTAAAAGGGAGAGACCTTGTAATGGATACCATATCTTTAAACTGATTGGAGTCTTAACTGGAATCCAGTTAAATTCTAGGCAGAATTTACAATGGCAACTAAATGATCTTTTTCATTTTCAGCTGCCTTTATTTTAAAAGAGACTTCAGAGTCTTGCAGATATTTCTCTACCAGCTGTAAATGAACAACTTTATTCGCTCTAAGCACAAACACAAGGTTCAATTCTTTGCTTATTAGGAGCAGTGATTTTTATCACTTTTTGAAGAGACACTCATAAAGATGATAAAGATCGTCTAGGGTCATTCCCAACCTTGAAATTTTAGTGCTTTCTACTAAGATAAATGTCTCCTTGGCCTGTAATTACCCATATTCTCTTTTACATATTTTATGATAACTGGGAAACCAAATGTAGAAATGCTTATTTAATCTTTTCTAGAAAAAATATTGTTAAAACATTCCCAGATATAGAACAGATGCACAGGGCATGAATTGAAAATGGTATGAAAACTGTCATCTCAGCCCTCACAATCACATTTTTTCACCTGTTTAGGGAATTGTACATCTCTGGCTTGTTGGAACACATTCTTTATTGCCAAATTGAAGACTGCCAGATCAAAAATGCTGCTTTAAGCGTGTTATTTCTTAGCATATATTTTACACTTGGAAGAAAAGCATTAAACCACATACTGAAGCTTAATGGGATAAGGCTAATGAATGGATCTGATTTTTAAAAATGACAAAAGTTTCAGAAATATCTTTTTATATCAATCAAGATTGATTTACATAGCACCCTTTAATGTCTAGATTTACTAAACAAGGACAATCTAAGCCAACATGGAAATACCTAGTCTCTTTTCACACAAGTCCCCAGAATCCTGAGTATTTCTCTCCTACATTAAAATATTGCAACCCATGTGATTTAATTCTCAACCCTTAGAGTAAAAGATTCGTTTCTAAAAGATACAATTTTTCTTTGCCTCTAAATATCTGGTTCATTTATTATTACATTAAGTAGACAGGTAAAATATTTTTGTGAAATTGACAAAATATATTCTATATCATATATGAAGATAATCCTAAGTTTTTAGAGTCTAAAAATACCTGAAGAACTAAAAATAGTTTTCAAGTAGAACAGTGTACAGTTGACATTTATCACATACTCCCTCTATGTCGGCAGTGCCTTTCATGAATTATCTTGTTGAATCATCACCTCCACCTTGAGAAGTAGAAACTTTTATCCCCATTTTTCAGATGAAGAAACTGAGGCCTAGAGAGGACAAGGCACTTACCCAAGGTCACACAGCTGATAAATGATGGAGTTGGGATTTGAACTCAGCAGTCTGATTCCAGAACCTGGTCCTTAACCTCTATGCAGCAGGAAACAAGTTAGGACCCAAAAGAAAGTGGAACACAGAATATTCCAAGTTTTGTTACTTTGCTTCTGCTAAATTGATTATACTCTGTGGCAGATGGCATTTTGTACCCCAGAAAAAATGTATTCTTAACCTTAATCCCATGCCTGTGGGTGTGAACCTATTGTAAATAGGACCTTTTGAAGATACTATTTTTCATTAAGGTGTGGCCAACTAAATTGGGATGCATCTTAATCCTGTTATTGGAGGTCTTATAGAGAGAAAGACATAGGGAAGCCAGAAGTCAGTGGAACCCAGAAGAAAAAGGACAGGGCATTGTCATGTGCCAGGAAACCAAGAGCTCAGGGATTCCCAGCTAGTCAGAACACTACTGACTCTAGAGAGGGCAAGTCTTCTAGCCTCCAAAACCATGAAATGATAAATTCCTTTGTTTTAGCCAACCCATTGTGTGGTATTTGTCAAAGCAACTGGGAAACCAAGACAGTTTTTGGTATTGGAGAGTAGGGAACTGCTATTATAAACACCTAAAAATGTGGGAAAAACTTTGAAATTGTTTAATAGGTAGAGGCTGGAAGAATTGTGATGTGCTTGATAGAAAAAGCCTAGATTGCTTTGAAGAAACTATTCATAGAAATACAGATGTTAAGGATACTACTGATGAAGCCTTAGAAGAAAATGATGAATGTGTTGTAAACTAAAGGAAAGGCGATATTATATAAAGTTGCAGAGGACTTGGTGAAATTGTGTTCCGATATCTGGTGGAAAGCAGAACTTGTATGTGATGAACTTGGTTATCTGGCAGAGGAAATTTCCAAGCTAAGTGCTGAAGTTTCAGCCTGGTTTCTCTTGCAGTTTATAATAAAATATGAGAGGAAATGGATGGGTTTAGAATTAAACTCTCAAGCACAAAGGAAACAGAAATTGATTATTTGGAAAATTCTAGCCTATCCAGATGATGTGCCCTGAGACTAACACCAGAAACAGCTCTAGCAGGATCTCCCTGAGCTTCCAGGAAGTGAGTCCCAAGAAAACAGGGCTTCCTGTGAGGGTTTAACTGAACAACCTTTTGCTAAAGAGGGTATGGCTGAATATGGATCCAGTCAGTTAGTTCAGTGGAAGTCAAGACTGGAAATGTAGTTATCCAGGAAGGATATATGAAAAGTCCTTTTGTCTGATGGTTTGAACTCCCTTGAACTGCACACAAGCTGACAGGATTTTGTAAAATTTGCATATATAGAAGCACTGCCATCTTCGACTGAAAGGGGCAGAGAAGAGATGAATTGAAGGAAGAATGACTTACTGGAAGCAGAAGGTTGGGCCAAAAAGATCTCCTTGGGCCAAGAGAGCTGACCTAACCGTATGTGTATAAGTGGGTGGGGTCCATCCTGTGTTTGGAGGGTTAGGTCATCAGCCCTGGTGCTTCTGCCCCATTTGGGGAGAGTTTGTTCAATATCCCAAAGCTCAGAGAGAATGGAGTCTATGCCCGGTGTTCAGGAAGAGTTTGGTCACCATGCTAATGCTTGGAGAGAGAGGGGCCCATACCCCAGCTTTCTGGCAGAGTGAAGCAGCCATTCCAATGCTGGGAGAGGGTGGAGTTCAGGCCCCAGCCTTTAGCGAGAGCATGGCCACTGCAGAAGCATTTGGACGGGATTGGGCTACCACTCTTCAGTCCCAGAGGACAAAGCATCAGTCTACAAATAGCTCTCAGACCTTGAAATCTAATGGAGTTTGCCCTGCTGCGTTTTGGACTTGCTTGGGATCCATGACTCCTGTTTTCCTTCCAATTTCTCCCTTCTTGAATGGGAATGTCTGTCCTATGCCTGTCGCACCATTGTCGTTTGGAAGCAGATAACTTGTTTTCTAGTTTTCACAGATCCACAGAGGGAGAGAAATTTTGCCCCAGGACAGACCACACCCACAATTGATTTTGATGAGATTTTGGATTTAGATTTGTTCTAAAATTGCTTAAGGCTTTTGACATGTTTCAGTGGAATGAATATCATTTGCATGAGGGAAGAACATGTCTTTTGGGGGTCCAGAGGGTGATTTGTGGCAGATTGAGTTGTGTATGGGAGAAAAAAACATGTTCTCACTCTTAATCCTATTCCTATGAGTATGAACTCATTGTAAATAGAACATTTTAAAGATCTTATTTTTAGTTAAGCTGTGACCAGTTGAATCAGGATGGGTCTTAATCCTATTTCTGGAGGCCTTAAAGCCAGGGGGAGGAGCCAGAAGCTGGAAGTCAGTGGAATCTAGAAGAAAAAGGAAGGCAAGGACATCACCAAAGGGCAGGAAAGCCAAGGAACCCAAGGATTGTTGGCCAGTTAGAATGCTACTGACCCTGGGTAGAAGCAGGCCTTCTAGTGTCTGAAACCATGAGCCAATAAATTCCTGTTGTAAAGACAGGTATTTGTCATAGCAACTGGGAAACTGAGAGGCTTTTTTTTAAAATTACAATAAGATTTTTTTTTTTTTTTAAATGGGGCATTTTATTTTCAGGTTTTCTGTTCTGTGAAGTTCTAGAAAGAGATTGAAGAGTAGGTAGCTGAGATTAGGCTTTAGCTATCTATGGCTGTGGGGAAACCATGAGGGAGAGCCTGGCCTTGGTGGTCCCCCCCTTTGCCCTGGCTGCAGAGCAGTATATTACCTGCCCTACCATTTCCAGATTCTAGGCAGTACAGAATTATAGTTAAGGGCACACATTGTCGAGCCATACATACCGAATCCTAATCCCAGCTGGACCATTTATTACTAGGAGATTTTGGAAAAGTGACAATGCCTTTGAGCTCCATTTCTTCATTTGTGAAAAAAAGGTACGTACTGGATATGCACAGTTTATAGTGTTTTTGTGTGATTAATTCAGCTAATATTGTGCCAGGTCATTCTTGTCCCCCCTGCACCTCCTGTTCCCCTTGCCCTGTTGCTGACCCTGACTGTCTAAAGCCTTTATTTTAGCTTTCCACAATGAGGTCTTGCTTGCTGCAAAATTTACCCCCTTCTTCCCACATCAAAATTCATGCTTTATCTGGGAAGGTTGATCTCAGTTTGAGTTTAGGAAAAAAGCAATTGAATGAACCTCCTGGGAGTGTTTGCATTTTAAAAGCAAATGTTACTAACCCAAATGAAACTAATTTGTAGAGTCTCAAGCTGTGTGAAGGGGATTTCAGGATGAATAGGCAAGACATCTTTGATAAACCTTCTCAAACCAAAATGCTTTATCCATGGTCTGCCCTGGTAGGGAGAGACCTGGCCTTCAATGCATCTGTTCCCACCCTACCCTTGGACCCTCTTAAATGTCCGAATTCTTTTCCAAAACCAGAATAATGAAGGTACAAAGTTTGGCAGGACTGACAGCTTGGAAGTTTACTGACTCACCTATGAGGTGTGCCTGGAGGATTTTGTAGATTCTTAGAACAAACAGGTGACTCAAAAATTAAAATCAACTGCTGGGGCTAGTAGGTGTAATGAAACAGAAAGAGCCAAAAGGTTAATGAATGGAGAAATGATTTTGAAAGGAGACAGATAAGGATTGCTTCTTGAGGATAAGAGGGACTAAAAACAAGGATCCTTAAAAATAGGACTGACTTAGCTCCAGCCATGGAATTTATGCATGATGGCACAGCTGACAGTAGCATGAGTATTATTGCTTGAGTCCTGCTGTTAGTCACAATATAAAATATCTTTTATTCTCCTTCATTTCTCTGTCATTCGCCCTTTCGCCCTTTCTGAAGACTCAACTCTTAAGTACCACTCACAGATACACATATTTCCACACATACACGTATTTCCAGTGACTTGCAAATTGACCATTGGAAAGGCTAACAGGTAGAGGCTAGAGAGAAAGGGAGGGTCCATCAGTTTCTGCCATATACCATCCTTCAGGAATGAGCTGAAGCAAAACCCACTCGCCTTTTTTCTGGCTTCGACTCTACCTGTAGGGATTGCTTCTTTATGCTTGTTCTCTGTGGTTCTAAAGGAAATAATTCACAGGATAATTACTTGGTTGCCAGGACAGAGAGAACTACTTTTAAAAACTCAGTGATCTTTATCACTGCTCTCCCTTTCTCATAAATTCAACATAAGCTCCTTAAAAATGTAGATTTCCATCAAATTTTCTTCTTTAAACAAAGAGTTGACTGTGTAGGAACAGCTCTTCCCCAGGCCGGGCTGTTAGGCCTGTGAACTCCACCACAGGGTGATACAGATGATCATGTCCATGAAGAGCAGGGCTCAAAGAGGCTTTGAAAACCTAAATCCATTGCAGGGAAAGAGCTGCCCCTTATGGGCATGGCTGGAACAGAATAAGGAGGGAAAGGAGTATGAATATCCAAAACGTAGTGGGAGGTCATTACCTTTAAAATTTTTTAAAAATCTGGAACTTTCTCTTGGTGGATTTAGAGGGGCAACCGGGCCATTTCAGTGGGAAAAATAGGGCAGCAATCAGAAGCAAAAATGAGGACAAGTTTATGTACCAGATAGGGCTAAATGCAATACCTTAGGCTTACGTGATATAGATTGCCTTGGGAGAAATATCAGCACCCATTCCTGATGAGCATTGTCTCTTGGGAAAGGCTCTGTCAGAGACATGGTCTTTGGTTTTTGTCTATAGGATTCTTCTTATTTTAAAACCTTTGAGAGAGGAGAGTTACACTACTTGTGCTTTCTCTTATTCCTGGTTTGGTCTCTGCCAACTGTGGTTAGGGACTTTATTGTTTAAAATGAGACATTTTAGTTTGTAGATTTAACTGTCCAATACTGCCATCATTATTCCCTGCTTAGCATTCCTGACCTTCCTCGCTGTGTTCAGTGAATTGTTATCTGATTCTGTTTGTCACCATCATCTGCACCTCGTGATTATATTTATGTCCTTGGCTGTGTCACTCAACTTCTCTGTCTCAGTACCCTTCCCTGATAAAGAAGAATAAAAGCTACTTTCAGGTTCTGTAGAGAAAGACGTATGTCCTTAGTTATTTGTGACATATTTATGAATCCTAAAGAACTGTAAAAGTGAGAAGGTACTTAAGAAATATAGCACTGAAAATTCTATTTTTTGTTATGGTTAATTTTTCAAAAACTAGGCAATCATCCCAAACAGGTGCTATAAATTTGAACATGTTCCTGTGGTTGCTTTCCACTGAGACAAGTTAGAATGATATACTTGGAATCTTAGTGACATATAAATGAATAGGCTAAATAAAATACAGGTCATGTCCTAATTGCTCCAATTCCTGGGAAATTAAAATGTCTCTGAATAAAACATATAGCGAAATTTCAGGAGCTATCCGGTAATTTTCATCAATATGCAAACAAATCCAACCAGCACGTTTCATCAAATATGTGGGGTGCAAGGCTCTGTGCTGGACATGGGTTACAAGAAGATGAAATCCCTGTCATTGATGGGCTTACTGTCTAATGGGAAGTCAGACTTTGTCTTAAAGCAGGAAGAGATTTGTATAGCCTTCTGATTTATAAATATTACTCTGAATTTCCTGTGAATAAAAGTTTGAGGCTTGGATGAGGGCAAAACTGAGAACAGAAGAGCAGTTTGAGGTCTTTGAATATCAAGTGCCTACCACATGCAATATTCTTTATAAAGCACTGGTAATTCTAGAATAATGTACATGACTTGACTCCAACATGCTTAGAGTATACTTAGAGATACATGACATAAAACCATATGAAGTTAAATAATCACACTGTCCTTGTTTTCCTTAGAGGCAGGGAACATTTTTATCTTTGTACTTCAGTATCTGGAATGAAAAGTGTTTAATATGTGTTTGAAATAATGAATGAGTTGAAAGACTGTCTAATAAATGATAAATAATTTTAAAGGAGTGAGAATTTCACATAAGCAAATAATTACCATGGATTGTGAGGATTTCGTGTACCAGGTAAAGGCAGCAGAGAAGAGGCAGTGATTAACTCCAAACAGACAGGACATCTGATTTGAAAGGGATTACGGAAGCAAAATAGTTGTTTTCTAGGTAGATGTAAAGGAGAAAGAGCATTTTACAGAGAAAACCATATATAAAGGCATGGGAGTTGGGAAAGTATTTTCAGTTCTCTGGCTTCCTGTGTATCCATGTGGTATACACAAGCATGCCAGAGTATATAGAGGACACAGAGTATATAGCTTATGTAAAGAGGAAGGGGTTAGGACTCAAAGAAAAGAAGAATTAGGTAGACATAGATCACATCCGGAAGAGCTTCATATGCCATACAAATTAAGTTTGACCATATCCTGGAGTCTCTTAAATAATTTTGAGCAGGAGAGCTAAATAATCAGATGTATTGATAGCTCACTCCATATGGGGGGATGCATTGGAGGACTTGAGGGTAGAGTCAGAAGGTCAGTGAAATATTTATCAGGAAAAATTCTTTTTATAATTGTAGAGTTAAGATGATCTTTTCTCCCTTTTCCTTTCTAAATTTACCACTAATGACTGAAAACTGAAAATTTTACTCTGTTATTGACAAAACTAGAGGATATCTATAACCTTGAACCACCATTTGTAAGGAGGATTGAACAAGATTGAATTTCTCAGACATGAGAGTAGAGTACTGCTGAGTGGGACACTTTGAGATCAAACTAGCAACTTCATGTTTGGAACAGCAAATGTGAGATCTTCTGGAAAGAATATTCCTGGTACAAGTTTGGCCTGGATGAGACACAAGCAATATTTGCAAAAAGTATTCTGACAGTGAGATTGGATGGAGGAGAGAGACTCCACAATCCTTATGGGATTGATCCTGTTTTGCTGCAGAGAATAATTCTACACACAACTCTGTGTAACAATGATAATTCCACTAAGTTGACTTAAGACCCTGGTCCCTTCCCACAAACTACTGGAAAAGTAGCTGCTTAGGGAAAATATCATCTCATTGAAAGATGAGAGATAATAAAAAAAGAGCCAATATATAATCTGCAAAGGCAAAAGAAAAATAAGAAGAAAAGCACAGGAAAAAGGTTAGATGGAGGACACTTGCCAGACAAATGGTACCAGAGGGCAGATGAAAATAATGACAAAATAGCACAATGAATTGAAAAATATTATAAAGTAATATTTGATAGTTTCAATTTTTCCACATCTTCACCAACACTTGTTATTATTCATATTCTTGATAATAGCCATCACAGTGGAAGTGAAGTGGTATTTCATGGTTTTGAGTTGCATTTCCCTAATGCGTAAGGCATTGTTTTATGAGCTTATTGGCCGTTATATATCTTCTCTGGAGAATTATTTATTTAAATCCTTTGCCCATTGTTTGGCTTGTCTTCTTATTGTTGAGTTTTAAGCATTCTTTATGTATTTTGGATACTAGTCCTTTATTAGATAAATGTTTTGCAAATTTTCTCTAAATCTGTGGGTTGAATTTTGGCTTTCTTGATAGTGTCCTTTGAGGCACAAAAGTTTTTTATTTTGATGGACTCCAATTTATCTATTTTTTCTTTTGTTGTTACATCTAAGAAGCTGTTGACTAATCCAAGGTCACAAAGAATTTCCCCTATGTTTTCTTCTAAGATTTTTATAGTTTTAGCATATATTTAGATATTTGATCCATTTTGATTTAATTTTCATATATGGTGTTAGTTGGAGCCTAGGATGCAGTGGTAGAGGATGTGTGTATGTGTGCATGTGTGTGAGAGAGAAGAGCTTTACACCAATATTTGACTTTCAACTACGTCTGTATATTATTAGGTGACAATTAATATTGGTCACTTTCAGGTCAGGCTTGGTGAAGTATTTTGAGTGTGGAGCTTTATGGTATGGGGCTGGAAACTGGAGTAATTATGGCCTGTTTTTCAAGGAAGTGAAAAGCTAGTTTTTAAGGAAAGTTGATTGGGGAGGGAGGTTGAGAAAAGAGAGAGGGAGATGGGGGAATGAATGTTGGATTAATGCTTGGATTAATTCATGTACTCAATATTTTTTGAAAAAAATCACAATGTTTATAAGTTGAGGGGATCATGGCTGGTAAGAAATTTGAGAGCAAGGCTGGAGAGCTCTGAAAAGATGCCTCTTCCTTTGAGAGTGGAGGGAGGGGTATAAGGAGGGGACAGTGTAGATAGACTTCTATGAAGAGAGGTGAGAAGCTGAGGGTATTCTGGAAATCTCTATGCTGAGAATGAAACATTTTCATCTTTTAGAAGTCAATAGATGGAGTTTTGGGGAGAAACATGAAGATTTGAAATAGTGCTTGGGAGATTGGAAATTAGTACTGACAAGTAAAAATTTGGCAAGTGGTGCTGAAGGCAAATGATATCTAAGCCACTATGATTTAATTACCAATCAATATGTATATGATTATACCCCATCCCAATCACTACCAGAAATTTCCCTTTCTGAACAGAATAGTAGTGCTTGCTCAGTGCTCTAGGTGTGAGAGTGGAAAAGAGGGATTATTAATTAGAAATCAGAGTTGAGAAGTTTAGAGTCAATTTGAATGAAAGGACTGATGGTGTTAGAAAAAGAATGGTCCAAGTGTTAGCCCCCAGGGCCATGTTTAGGTAGAAAGTAGACTGAGGTAGAGAAAATGAAGTGTTCAAGAAACTGATAGTTTCGACGAGGTTGGAGAAAAGTTTTAGTGAGGCAAAAGAGATTTGGGGAGCTTAAAAAAAGAGAAGCCAAATGTAAAATTTCAGCCCACCAAATAGCTTGCCCAGTCCCTTGAGGTTTGTTGTAATAGTATTGATTTTTATTTAAATAATTATATTGTCTGTAAAGATAAGGTATAAGCATATTTAGGAAGGGGAATGGTATATTGGAAATTGAATATTAGGACAAATGCTCCTACTGCTCCAAAGTTGAGGGAGAATTTCTTGAGGAAATATCATTAGGGGAGATTTTGAAGGATGGCAGAGGAAGAGGTTTTGACAAGGTAGGGTGAAAAGGGCATTCTACTTATGGTATAGGAGAAAGCCGACTGGGAATTGGATGAAGATAGCCACGGTTTTAATTTTTAACATCCAGAAGTGTCTTTCCAAGGAAACTGAGGTTCACATGGGCCTTGACCAACCGTTCTTATTCAGTTTGTGTTTATTCTCCCCTTGGGTAATCTGTTCCATGTGACCTCCCCTGACAATGTCTGTGTTGTTGTAAGCTGGAGCTAACAAGCTGTCCTCAATGACTTATTCATACAGCTAATCAGCTTCATTTCACAGGGCCCCTTCTTGCTCAGCTTCCTCAGGCACAGCTGCTGCTTTTAGCTGCCTCCACTCCCATAGCAGGAGCTGGAAAGTGAGGTGGGGCAGGAAGCAGAAGAAAGCATGGCAAAAAGAGGGAAATGTGAGGATAATCGTGAATAGCAAGGATGAGAATGCCAGAGTTCCTTAGGCATTTTGAGATTGCTTTTTTTTTTTTTTTTCTGGTTTGTTATGAGAAGTGACAAACATGAGACTTGTATAAAACTATCAGCTGTCAGCTTCTTCCTACTGAGAACACACATGGGAATGGTGGTCACTTGCAAGGTACACTCTCATGGAGGCACCCGGGTTTATGAGCAATTCACAGCACACTAACTTGAATTCCATCCCTTTCTCTCTAAGCTAAGAATGCATGTAATTAACAAATAAGTAAAAGCCATTTTTTATAGAAACAGCCACTTTGTTTTTAAAAATTAAAAAACTTTGATAATATAACTATTAAAGTAGTAAGTAACTTTTCAGCATTCTCACAACCCATTATAATACCTAGATTGAGAACAACTATTATGATAAGTTCCTAGTGAAATTTTGCATGCCAGTTTGCTGTATAATAAATAGAGAATAGTTTCCATACCTAATGAGTAGCTGGAGGTGCAGTTAATTCAACATATGCCTTTGAGCACCTCTAATGCTACTAGGCATATTGGTCTTGATCACTTACCATAAGCTCTCTGAGAGCAGTATTC
>PVKH010012666.1:0-17162 GCA_004027955.1 Chaetophractus vellerosus
ATAATATCTTCTTACATTTTTGAAGATGGCTTCCAGACTTTCCATCATCCTGTGTTGTTTACTTCCATAGGATTTCACAACTGGAGTGCTTGGTGCAACATGGAGTGTGCCATGAAAGAACCACAGTTGTGCTGAGATATTTGATCTCAATTTTGTTGTGTGTTGGTGGGTCCCAGGATTGACAGTACCCCTGTGTTGGTCTGCTCCCCTTCAAGCAACCTCATCATTTACCCCATTGTACTTCACAACTTTTTTCCTTGCATGTGCCATGATTTATAAAAGTTAGCTCTGTGGTCTGCTGAATGCATTTTATTTGAATTTTCCTCTGAGGCTCTGTGATTAAGTACAGTAGTCTAGATCTGTCTGACAAACATAAGATGGAGTTGAGATCATTATTTCCTTTGATTTTAATGCTGTATGTAGTTCGAGAATTGCTTTCCCCCTCTTTTCCCCCCTAGTTACTATCTCATCTGTTGATTCATTAAGGTTGAGGTCAACTAAAATCCGTGGTTGTTTTTTGTATGCACTTTTAAAAAGTTTCCATTTTCTATATTCAATAAATTAAGCTAAAATCCCTTTATTTGGTGTTTTAAAAAGTCTTTGTTAAATTCTCATTTTGTTGGGGAGCAGATGTAGCTCAAGTGGTTGAGTGCCTGCTTCCCGTGTACGAGGTCCTGGGCTTGATCCCCACTACCTCCTAAAAACAAACAATTGAAAAAACCAACTCTCATTGGGGAATGGATGTAACTCAGTGGTTGGACTCCTTCTTCCCATATACAAGGCCCTGGGTTCAATCCCTGGTAACCTCCTAAAAAAAAAAACAACTCTCATTTTGTTGGTCTGTTTTTAGCATTTAAAAAAAAATCATCTCTTTGTAACCTTTCTCTTAGTTTTGTATGATAAATATTTGTGACTTTGGATATTTGAAACAAATGTTGAGCAAGATAGAACCTACAGTAAATAAAATGAGGTATGCCTGTACAAGAATGAATATATTTGATGTACTTATGCTGAAATATGAGAATGGAAACATTGTAGAGAAAACGTTAATCTTTGAGGAAAGTCCACATTGACTGTTTTATATGATGGAGTTAACTTTGCCAGAGGATAAATCTCAACTTTATCCTTGATACTGTTCTCTGATATTTGCAGTGTTTTTCTTAGTTAAAAGAAAAATGGTGGACTTTTTAAAAATTGGGCTTTCAATATATCTGGTTAAGTTTAATAGTTATATAATTAATTCTGATTTGTTGGTTCTTTAAAACTATCAGCTCCTTTAATTGGATCTGTTTGGGTTTCTTAGTTTAATAAATAATCAGTGAATCTGTTTTTTCTCTAGGTTCTTTAATGGTTTTGTTGTTTTTTGGCACCTTAAAAATGAAAAGAACCTAAAATTCAGACTAGTGTGTTGGTTAACCCCTAAATGTCTATGATTATAGTTTACTCTTAAGACCAAATTTTAGTACACAAATAGATTAGGTTTCCAGTTTACAAACAAATTGTATACCAGAAGTTTTTATGGGATAACTTCTTAGAAGACTGCTTTATTCCATAACAGTAGTGTTAAGAAAATAAACTGTGCCTGTCTTGTTTTGTTAAAAGTTTTTATTGTGGTAATATATATATACAACACAGAATTTCTCATTTTAACCTTCATGTGTCCAATTCAGTGATACTAATTAGATTCATGTAAGTGGAATCATACATATGTGGCCTTTTGTGTCTGGCAATAAATGCAGAGATTCCTCAAGTGGGGAGACTGTCCAAGAGGGAAAAGGGAAATGAAGAGGGGGTTTTTGTCAGAGGCAAATGGAGAGCTAGGAAAGGATGTGACCAGGCCACAGTAAGGATTTCCCTGCTTTAAACTCTGCTTTGACTCTCCATTCTTTTTAGGATGACAAGCTTAATTAGATTTACAATTTTAAACTGAGTGCTGTGTGAAAAATGCATGGTGGGTGATACAAATGGATAGAGAGGAATGGGAGTCTAGACAACTAAAATAGAGGTTCAGGCAGAAGATGACCTCAGAAGTTAAAATCAGTGGGACTTGAATGCAAAAGATTTGGATGAGGGAGGGGGTATTAGAATCATTTGCCCAAGGGCAACTCTGATTTTAAATTTAATAGCTTTAATTTGATATAAAATCGGCATGATTATGAATCCATTAAAATAACTAGGTGTTTCTTAATTTCACACTTGAAATAGTTGTTAAACCTTCACCTTGATGTGATGTATGTAGACAATCCTTAAAATATATCTGTAATACAATATTAAATATCCAAGGTCCTTTTTTTTTAACGGATCCAAGATCTTTAAAGCAATGTAAGTTGTATTTTGCTGTAGCTTTATGCACTTAGCTATAATAGCCATTATCATTTTTAAAAATATTTATTTTTATCCACTTTTACCCCCCCACCATTGTTGTTTTGTTTTTTTTTTTAAGATTTATTTTATTTTATTACATATCTCCCCTCCCCCCTGTTGCGGCGACGCGCTGAGGCCGGTCACTGCGCAGGCACGGCTTTCCCCGCTTGTGGGCGGTCTCTGCTTCCATTCACGGCCGGCTCTGCTTCAGTTCGCGGGTGGCTGGCTGCGCTCCATTCGTGGGTGACCTGCCCTGCCCGTGGCAGCTTTGCCCTGTCCGTGGCAGCTTTTTGCCCTGCCCACGGCGGCTCTGGCCTGCCCATGGCGGCTTGCCCTTCTCAAGGCGGTCTGCCTGCTAGGAGAGGTCCCCGGGAACCGAACCCGGGGCCTCCCATGTGGCATACCTGCGCCCTATCCACTGGGCTATATGGCCGGCCCCCTAATTGCTGTTTTTGTGTCCATTCACTGGGCAACTCTCTGTGTCCGTTTCCTGCCCCCTCTTCTCCTCCTGTCTTCACTAGGATGCCATTATCATTTATTGAGCATTTACCATGCATTAAGAATTTTATATACATTATCTTATTTAAAGTTTTAGGAGGTACTGGGGGTTGAACCCAGGACCTGGTACATGGAAAGCAGGCAATCAACCCCTGAGCTACATCTGCTCCCCAGTGAGAGTTGGTGTTTTCATTTGTTTGTTTTGTCTTTTTAGGAGGTACCAGGGATAGAACCCAGGACCTCACACATGGAAAGCAGGTGCTTCAACAATTTGAGTTACATCCTCTCCCCCTTAAACTTTTTTTTTTTTTAAGATTTATTTTTATTTATTTATATATCCCCCCTTGCTGCTTGTGCTTGCTATGTTCATTTGCTTTGCAGTTTTCTGTACCTGCTTGTCTCCCCCTGCTGCAGCATCCAGCTCAGTCAGGTCACCGCACGGTGGCTTGCCTGCTCGCGGCGGCTTGCCTTCTCCAGGAGGCCCTGGGAACCGAACCTGGAGCCTCCCATGTGGCTAAACCAGTGCCCTACCAATTGAGCCACAGCTGGTTCCCCCCTTAATTAAACTTTGACACCCATTTGGTAAAGGTGATTTGCCCCATTTTGTAGACATAAGAAATTGAGGCTTAGAGAAGTGAAGTAAATTAAAAAGGTGTGTGGCTGATCGTCACACCTAGTTTTCTCTGATTTCAGGCTATAATTTTAAAAAAAAATTACCCCCCCTCCATCTGTTTGCCCGCTGTCTGCACCCATTGTCTGTTTTTTCTTTAGGAGGCACTGGGAACCGAACCTGGGACTTCCCATGTGGGAGGCAGGCGCCCAACTGCTTGAGCCACATCTGCTCCCAACAGTTTAAATTTTGATAATTCTTGCTACATTCCTTTCTGCAAAGGTTGTGATTGTTTTACTTCATCTTCACCCACACTTTTTATTTTTTTCCAGTGTGCTAAGTGAAAACTTTATTTTCACAATGTGCTAGTCAGATTGAATGATTTTTTTTTCCTATTAGCTACTTGTATTTCCCCTTCTATGAATTTTCTGAGCTTATCCTTTGCTTTTTTTCCCTTGAGTTTGTCTTTCTAAATGATATGTAGGTCAAGTGATATTTTAGGGTTTTTAAAATTTTTTAAATTTATTTTAGGTTTTGATAACTGTAGAAGGCAAGAAAAGACAACAGTTAGTTAATGCTTGTATAAAGTTTCATGCAGCTTTTCTAAACAGATAGCTAAGCATCATGATTTTGAATAAAATGTATAAGTAAGCATATTTTAATGTTCAGACCATGTATTGTGTTTTCACATATAATAATCTGTGGATTAGAGTGGTACCTGCTAATGCCTGTGGACTGCAACTGAATATTTCTGTCAATGTATGGCACTTAGAATGTTGAGAAATAATTAATTTTCTCTGTTTCTTCAGGTTTGCCTGCAATGAGATCTCATTCTCTACATTTAAAGGACAACCTTTCTGAGCTGCTGTGAATAAATTTGGAATGATACTGTATATTTTCATCTAATGGAGAATTAGCTGTATATTGAAAAAGGATTGCTGCACTGGACAACTTCAGAATATTACTCATAATGTCATCAAACAGGAGTCAGAATCCACATGGACTGAAGCAGATTGGCCTTGACCAGATCTGGGATGATCTCAGAGCTGGGATCCAACAAGTTTATACCAGACAAAGTATGGCAAAATCCAGATATATGGAACTCTACACGTATCCTACTGCTTGAGCTAAGATTAATTTGCTTAGAATTTGAAATATTTTATATCATGTTTTCACTTTCCAGTTCATCCTATAATATAATCACAGTATTCATTTTTAACTTTTTAATTTAACTGGTTTACTTTTTTTTTTTTTTTTAAAGTGATGCAATTGGCTAATTAGCAGTCTAAAGCAGTGCTGTTCAATATGGTAGTTACATGTGGCTGTTTAAATTTAAAATAATTAAAATTAAATAATTAAAACCCAATTCCTCAGTTTTATTAAGCCATATTTTCAGTGCTCAATAGCCAGATAGTAGAACATATCTGTCATTGTGAAGAGTTCTTTTGAATAGTGCTAATCTAAAGCAGGGATCGGCAAACTGCAGCCAAATCTGGTCTTGCTCATTCGTTTGTATAATGTCTATACAAATTATATTTTGCTGCTTTTGTGCTATGGGGACAGAATTGAGTAGTTGTGTCAGAGACCATATGATCCACAAAACCTAAAATATTTACTATCTGGTCCTAATGTGATCTAAAGGGATAGCATGTAGAGCAAAAGTTTTACCATTATGTCCCTGTTTTCCAAATGTGATATTAAGAAAGTATTTCACAAATTCATTATTTAGTCCATCGTATGTGTAAAGAACACATATATGCCCTGAAGCTTATGAGAATGTAAAATATGTAGTTTATGTTCTGTTTTATACTCTGAGACACACTATTTAACTTTAAAGTTCCTGGTTCCACTTATATATGAGAAATTCAAATTAAAACTAAGCTAACTCACTAGAGAGCAGATTGCTTCTGTTTTGCTGATTGTAGGAGTTTAAAATTGCTAGCTCAATGGAGAAATATGTTTAATTTTTAATATGTATCAGTGATTTTCAAAGTTGGTTAGAACATATTACAGTATGCCTTCAATTATGCTAATATTTTAGAGTTCTTTTTGAATTAACATGAATTTAAATATGTTTATACCTAAATTAATTTCAATTTATTATATATGTACATGCATGTTTATACATGTATATTCACTTATACTATAGAATACATTCTTTCTATTGTGATATAATTCACATACCATAAAATTGGCCCTCTTTAAAGTGTACATTTTGGTGGTCTTTAGTATATTAATAGAGTAGTTCAGTCATCTCCACTATCTTAATTTTAGGACATTTTTATCACTGCAAAAAGAAATCCCATGCCATTACCAATCACTTCCCATTCTTCCTCCCTCCAAGTCCCCAAGAGCCACTAACCTGTTTTCTGACTCTATGGATTTACCTTTTCTGGACATTTCACAGAAATGAAATCATACAATATGTGACCTTTTGTGTCTGGTGTCTTTTACTTCCATTGTATGGACATACAGCACATTTTATCTATCCATTCATCAGTTGATAGACATTTGGGTTGTTTCCACTTTTTACCTACTATGAATAATGTTAAGAACATTGTGTAGAACTTTGTGTGATTTTTCTCTTGGATATATACTTGGGAGTGGCATTGCTTTGTCATATGGTAGTGTAGAACACTTTTAGGGAAGATAAAGACTTTGCCAAATGAGATGATATTATTACACTGAAGAGAGTTGTAGCATACTGAGTATGACTTTTTAAAAAAATTCTTTGAAGTAATAGAGCTGAAGATGGTGATTCCAGTACTGAGACAAGGTACTCTGTTGCATTCCTGGTATGCAAAAAAAACCAAGCAGATATTTTGTAGACCAAGGAGATTTAATTGCTGATCTGCCTTTATGGAGAATTTATTAATATGTAATTTTTGACTAAATTGAATCAGTCCCATGTCTGATAGAATGTTTTGCAATTAGGGACTATGAGAAAGTAGACTTCAATTCTATCACGTTCTGATACCTGCAATTTTAATTTTTTTTTAAGACTGCCGGTATTAAGTTGGGTATTTTTTCCCTTTCAGTTCTGAGACGATAACATGTTAGATTAAGATTAGAAAATATAAAATATTTGCTAAAGATATGTTTTTAGCCTGTTAATATTGCCGATGTTTCAATACACCAGTGATGCCATTTTGTTTTGTAACAAACATCCAGAACATTATATAAGTGTTCAGGTTGGTATGCACATTTTCCAGTGATTTTGCTACCATACAAAACATTTTTTAAACTTGTTTGGAATTCACTTCAAAGTTTGCATCATGTTATTTTGAAAAACTGCAATTGTGAGAAATATTAATTCACTTCAAATGGATTTGATTTCCAGAATCTGTCAGGAGTTTTGGCACATTTTGAGTGAAATGGGTGATCAAAATTACTCAATGCTGGGGCAGTCGATGTGGCTCAATCATTTGAGTTTCCGCCTCCCACATGGGAGTTCCCAGGTTCGGTTCCTGGTGCCTCCTGAAAAAACAAACATAAAAATAATAAACAAACAAGACAACTCAGGGATGCTGATGTGGCTCAGTGGTTGAGTGCTGGCTTCCCCCATTCAAGGTCCCAGGTTCAATCCCCAACCCCTGGTACCTAAAAAAATAAAAATTTTAAAAAGTACTCAGTGCTAACTTCTGTCAAGCTTTTATAAAGAGCATATATTAACTCAGATTAAAGAATCCAATGTTAACTTTAGGCTGCTCTTTTTTTCTTTTTAAAGGAGGTATGACGATTGAACCCAGAACCTCATACATGGGAAGCAGGCGCTCAACCACTGAACTATACCTGCTCCCTAGGCTCCTTTTTCATTGCTTCAGAAATTTTGCCTGATTGGTGGGGGAAAAAAAACTCATCAGGATATCTTTTCTATGAATAATATTGATATTATGAAACAAAATACTGATCTTTCTGAGGTAAACTTGCTGTTTCTTTCCTAAGACCTAATAGAATGCCATATTTTATCACTGATTAGTATTCTCTTTTCAAAGTTGTATTTTTTTTTCCAGATTCCTCTGAAATATTAGAGATGTCAGGTCATCATTTACTCTGTTCATCTGTCAAATGCATGGAAACATTGTTCTTTATTTCAAGTTTATTGCCATCATAATTCTAGAATATCTTACTTTAATTCTAGACATTATTGATGAAATAATAGCTACCAGTTGAGTCCTGTGTGTCAGGCATTGTGCTAGGAATTATATACATTTTCCGTAAAGCTCACATCACCCCTGAGGGTTGGTGGTAGTGATGTAAGAAACTGTATCTCCAAAAGTTCAAGTAACTTGCCTTGTTATTATCCATCCGTTTGATAAGCGATGATGCAGATTCTAAATAGTCTGAATCTAGAAACTGTGCTTTGAACCACCATATTGATAATTGTGTTTGAATGAATCACATTTCTCAAAGTACTAATTTTCTTAATTTTCCTTGTGAAGTTCCAAAGAGAAGTATTTTGGTCAACTTTTCAATATATTAACTTTTAAAGGTAAAGATGAAATAATAGAATTCTGCTTATATTTAATCATGTATTGAAAAAATCTTAAAATTATATTCTTCTACCCCACTCTTCACATGCATCTTCAATAACAGTGTTATTGTCATAGCTAGAAGCACTTTGCGTAATATTGACATTTTTCTAGAGTATATTTACACTACCATTTATGTTAAGATATAAAGTTTTCTCTTACAGGTGTATAATTGATCTCCCATGTAACCACTTTATTGCCTTTCAAAATAATCTCCTAAAGACTTCTATACAGTGAAATCTACACTTGTATTCCAGAAGTTATTTTTCCGGTTAGGAGGTGCCTTTGATCCAGGGAAGAAGGAGAAGACTTTTCTGCATCCCATCTCACTATTCTGGTATTACTCTTTAAAATTAGAGATGCTTATAAGCAGTTGGTGAAGGAAAATGGGTAAGAAGGGCAGGAGAGGGAAAACTAGTTGAGAGAAAAAGGGATTTTTTTTTTCTTCCCATAACTCTGACTCTAGTGTCTTAATTCCTAGATTTTTACCTTTTTGTTTATCCTGGAGAAGAGGAAGTGATGTGTTTTCTAGAGGATATGGCCTGTGTCTGTATGTGAAACAAATACTCTTAGAATTGTTAGGAACCTCTAGTATTTATGGTTGCTAAAACAAGAAGCTTAGTTTTACAGCATAAACATTTTTCTTGATTTTTCAATTCAAAATGACAATTGAGAGAAAAGGGAATTTGAGTAAAGAAAAAAAGTTCCAGAGCATCTCTAAACAAAAAGCTCTAACTAGTTCAGTTAACTTTGTTTCCTGCCACATTTCAAGGCTCCATTTCTTTTTTTTGTTTGTTTTATTACATATCCCCCCCCACCCCCTTTCTCCTTGCTCTTGTTGTGTGTCCATTCCTGTGTTCCTCTCTGTCCGCTCTGTCTCCCCCCCGTTGCGGCGACGCGCCGAGACTGGTCACACACAGGCGGCTTTGCCCCGCCTGTGGGCAGCTTCTGCTTCCATTCACGGCCGGCTCTGCTTCAGTTCGCGGGTGGCTGGCTGCGCTCTGTTCGCGGGCGACCTGCCCTGCCTGTGGCAGCTTTGCCCTATTCGTGGCGGCTTTTTGCCCTGCGCACGGCAGCTCCGCCCGCCCACAGCGGCTTGCCCTTCTCAAGGCAGTCTGCCCGCTAGGGGAGGTCCCCGGGAACTGAACCCAGGGCCTCCCACGTGGTATACTGGCGCCCTTATCCACTGGGCTATACGGCTGGCCCCAAGGCTCCATTTCTTTTTTAAAGTTTGTAGACTTAAGTCCTTGCTTCCACCTGCCTCTCTTCATGTGTTTGTCTGCACAGTGCTTCTAGCTATTCATTTCTGTAGTCTGATATATGTATAGTTACACTACAAGAATAGTTTTCTGCAGTAAAATATCAGAGTAAATACAGTAGGCTTCCTTCCTTTTGAACTTGAAATAGGTAATGAAATTTTCTGTCCATTCAACTAGCATTTATTGAACACCTGTTATATTTCAGAACAAATACAGTTCCTGACTGGTGGAGTAGGTATATGCCACAACAGGTATATATGAAGGAAATGCCATAAAGTGTGAGGATCCCTATAATATAACAGAGGAATAACCTATCTAGTATAGAGATCAGGTTACCTGGGTGAGATTCTGTTTGTTTTTGTTGGGCCCCAGATCTACCTGCCCCTCATCTTCAAGTGAAAATTCTGGAATCATCATGTACTTTAGACCTAAAATTTTATACTCTTGGAATCAAAAACTTCAAAATGTCTACATTGATGTCTTCTTCCTATCTGCTTGAATAAGTTCTCAAAAACACTTTGAAGTTTCTACTCATTTTCTCTCTGCAGTGCTATGAACTGAATTAGTTTATTTTAAAAAGATACTTAGATTATATAAACAGCTACATAAAAAAATATAAGGGGTTCTCATATGCCCCACTCCCCAGACCTCCCACTTTTCCCCACATTAGTGTGGTACATTCATTGTAATTGATGAACACATTTTGGAGCATTGTCACTAAGCATAGACTATGTTGTAATTTACACTCTCTCCCACTCAATTCTGTAGCCTATGGCAGTATATATAATGGCCTGTATCTGTCACTGCACTGTCATCCAGGTCAATTCCAAGTCCTGAAAATGCCCCCATATTACCCCTCTTTTTCCCTCTCCCTGACTTCAGCACCTCCAGTGGCCACTGGCTCCATATCAGTGACACATAATTTCTTCCATTGCTAGAATCACAATAAATCTATAATAGGACTCCAGTAAGTGTACTCGAGTCCACATTTTATTTGCCAATCCTGAGCATTCTGGGATGGTGATGCCCGCTCCACCTCTAATTGAGAGGGGACTTCGATCCCATATGGCTGATGGATGGGAATTCCTTGCTTGCAGTTGTACACTCTCTCGGTTCCTTGGTGTGGTGGTTGTCCATCCTCCCCTCCCTGTCAGCTGTCCTGGGTGAGTCCAATGAACTGGAGAGTAGGTGCTGCAACTCCTCAGAGGCTCGGGGCCCAGCCAGCACATGGACAGCCCAGAGATTCAAGTCTCCTGGACATACACCTACCAACTCCATCACCAGCTATAGGTTCAAACAAAAGGGACAGAAGAGAGGCATATGTAGAGAAGTCACATCTGAGTCCAACTCTGTCACACTCGGGAGCACAATCTCCAAAGTTGGGCCTACTGGCAAGGCACCAAACTCCGGAGCTATCCACCATGACTGCAGGACCTGGGTGTCTTTGGAGCCCTCAGGAGCCCCACTGTTTGGGGTAGTGTACCACACTGCTGTCTATGAGATCCTGCTGAGACATGCATAAGCGTTACCTCTCTGATGACTTAGTATGTTCTTAAAATTCTTCTTTCCCCCCAACTGGTACAATAAGGATCTCATTCATATTTCCTAGTCTTGGCTGCTTACCTCTCAGTAAACTGTAACATAAGCATATTCTGAATTCACATGTAATCCTTCTGTGTTATCATTCATGATCTTTGGGAATGGAGGTGCTTTTTTCACCCAGAGTAAATCTAGGCTCTTGGCAGCCTTCAGGATATGCTTTGTAAGGATAACATACTAGGGCATGCTGGTTCCTGATTTTTGCTCAACATTGGCCTTCTTTGCTATCATATCGTATGACAGCTGCTTCTGTCACTCTTCTGAAGTCCACATGTTTTTGTACCTTGCCATCTCTTTTCTGGTGCCTGTGGTTACAAGTGGAGTTTTCCAAGTGACAGCCTTTCTCCTTTGTCTGCCTACTGCAGAATTTTCTTTCCTTCAGAGAAAATAAAAATCTCATAGAAAAACAGACCAGACAGAAGGAATAGGACATTGTTTCCACTAAAGATTAATGATTATCCATGTCCATTTTGGAAAACCATCTAAATATATTTGGACATTTTTCATCTTCCACTTTTTATTCAGAAGTTTTATTAGATTTTACTAACATAATGAGTATGGTTTATGTCATAAAAACCTGATCATAAGTTTTTCATAACTTTTCCAAATGTAAGCTACCTAATATGTATTTCTAAGGGCTTAAAAATGTGTTTGTACTTTGGCCCAGCAATTTCTTTTCTTTTTTTTTTTTTAATTTTAATCCTATCCTAGGGAAATAACTATTCAAATTTAACCACCCAAATCTTCAACACTAGGGATTTGATATTACTTTCCACAGCTATTAAAAATACATTGAACGATATTCTTTGACATGAAATAATGTTCATAATGTATTGCTGAGAGAAAAAATGTGTATTGTGAATTCCCAGTGCACCACCCTACTTGTTAAAAAAGTTTTTACACCAGCTTGTTGAAAGTGATTGTCTCTAAGTAATGAGCTTATAGATGATTTTTAAAAATGGTTTTCAGTGCTTTATAGATTTTCAGTGTATAGCATTTACTTTAAAATGGAGTTTATAAATTTTTATTAGCTTTCCTTATGCAAATGTAACTCCTAGTAATACTCTCACAATTTTTCCACCTCTCACTGCTGATCTGGTTCTATTGAAATAGATTTCAGGATTGCAAAATTATATATCTGCCTTCATAAACCCACAGAAATTACTATTGGTATTGCATTGTTGCCTCAAGAAATGATTTTTTTTTCAATTGAGGTGAAATTCACATAACATACAGGTGACACTTTTAAAGTGTACAGTTCAGTGGGATTTAGTGTACTCACAATGTTGGGCAACCACCAACTCCCTCTAGTTTCGACTTTTTGATCACACCCCATAAAAACCCCCTTATTCATTAAGTATTCACCTCTTGTTCCCCCTTTCCTCTACTCCCTGGTAAATATCAAATCTGTCTTCTGGCAGTATGGATTTATCTTTGGATATATCATATAAAAGGAATTGTACAGTAAGGAACCTTTTCTCTGGCTTCTTTCACTTAGCATCATGTTTTTAATGTTCATCCAAGTTGTAACATGGATCAGCACCTCATTTTTTTGTGTGGTTAATTTTCCTAGTGGGTGTGAAATGGTATCTCATTATGGTTTTGATTTGCATTTCCTTAGTGACCAGTGTTGAACATTTTTTCATGTGCTTGTTGGCTTTTTGTATATCTTTGGAGATTTATCTTTCCACATTCTTTGCCCATTTTAAAACTGGGTTGTTTGTCTTTTTGTTGTTGTATTGAAAGAGTTCTTAATATATTCTGGATACAAACTCTTTATCAAGTATATGATTTGCAATCATTTTCTCCCATTCTGTAAATTTTCTTTTCACTTTCTTGATAATGTCCTTTATGTGTAAGTTTTTAATTTAATGAAGTTCAGTTTACCTGTTTTTTTCTTTCATTGCTTGTGATTTGGGTGTTATATTTGCCCTCATTTTAGAAGAACATTTTCACAGGATAAAGAATGATGGATTTATAGTTTTGTTTTTTGGGGTTTTTTTTTTTTTTTTTTTTCCTTTCAGCACTTAAAGATGTTATTCCACTGTCTTCCACAGGCTCCACAGTGTTAAGAATTTTGCAGTGATGTTCTGGAGAGGATATAAATGAGATATATTTTCTAGCATTAGGAACTCAATTTATGTAAAAGTTGAAGAGTCAAAGAACAATATAAGCATATTATTGAAAGATATGTACAACTACACCTGAAAAAAAAAGGCAAAATAGTTAAAAGTAGGTTGCCACTGTGGGTGTGGGGATTGGATCACAACACTCTAGCTTTTTATTATAAGTTCTGCACTACTTCATCTCTTTACCTTATATCCAAAGTTGATAGAAGAATCAGCTCAATTTGGGAAAACTAATATAACTTAGCAAGCAGGAAATCTCTTTAACTAATATCTATTGCTTTCCATGTCTGATTAGCTAATGGTGAGGGTTAATAGTAGTTTATGAATGATGGGGGTAGAGACTTTAAAGCAGCTTTTAGAAGGTTTTTTCCCCCATTCAAATGGTTTCTTTCAGTCTGTTCCATGGGTCCTGGGAGTTCATTGAATATGTACCAAGGTCCTCTTTGAGGAGAGTAGTAGTTAATGATATAGAGACAACATGTTTTTTTTGTTTTGTTGTGTGTTTTTTTAAATGATTTATATATTCCCCCCACCTCCACCCGTTGTTTTGCGCTTGCTGTCTGCTCTCTGTGTGTTCTTCTGTGTCTGCTTGTCTTCTCTTTAGGTGGCACTAGGAACTGATCCTGGGACCTTCTGGAGTGGAGAGAGGAGCTGCTCAATCTCTTGCACCACCTCAGCTCCCTGGTCTGCTGCATCTCTCATTGTCTCTCTTCTGTGTCTCTTATTGTTGTGTCACCTTGCTGTGCCAGCACTCCTGCGTGGGCCAGCACTCTGCTCTGGGCCAGCTTGTTTTTCACCAGGAGGTCCCAGGAATCAAACCCTGGACCTCCTATGTGGTATAAGGGAGCCCAATCACTTGAGCCACATCCACTTCCCAAGACAACATGTTTTATGGGCTGGGCTTTCTTCCACAAAGAATATATTTTTGAGAAAGAATTCTGTGGCTCTGCTCTCCAGAATGTCATTTCTGAACAGATATGTAAACATATATGCCAATGAATCATGCTAATAATATTTTCACTTGTTCTTTTCACTTATTGGTGTCCTCTTAATGTCTTTCCATAATGATCTTTGAATGTAACATTCATTGACTCTAGGATTCTTTTTTTTTTTTTTTTTAAAGATTTATTTATTTTATTACATATCTCCCCTTCCCCCCGCTGCGGCGACGCGCCAAGAGTGGTCACTGCGCAGGCGCGGCTTTCCCCGCTTGTGGGCGGTCTCTGCGTCTGTTCACGGCCGGCTTTCAGTTCACGGGTGGCTGGCTGCGCGCCATCCGCGGGCGACCTGCCCTGCCCGTGGCGGCTCTTGCCCTGTCCGTGGCAGCTTCTTGCCCTGCCCACGGCGGCTCCGGCCTGCCCATGGTGGCTTGCCATTCTCAAGGCGGTCTGCCCGCTAGGAGAGGTCCCCGGGAATTGAACCCGGGGCCTTCCATGTGGTATGCCGGTGCCCTATCCACTGGGCTATCGAGCCGGCCCCTACTGTATTGTTTTAATTGCAACATATTCTTTTCTTACTAGAAGTAATGAGACATTTTGATTGATGTCTTAGGATTGGTGAAATTTGGTAAATATGTCTCAGTCTTTAAAATCATGTTGTATTCTATGACTGTTAAAGGTTGGATATCGTTTCATCAAACAGTTCCAACAATGTATTTAATTCTCTTATGTTTGACAAATAGATTGTTTTACTTCAAGGGTTTTTTTGTTTGTTTTTTGTTTTTGTTTGTAGGAGGTACCCGGATTGTACCCAGGACCTTGTATATGAGAAGCTGGTACTCAACCACTGAGCTATATCCACTCCCCAATGAGAGTTGGGTTTTTATTTTTTGTTTTTTCATTTGTTTGTTTGTTGTTTTGTTTTTGTTTTTCGGAGGTACCGTGGATCAAACTTAGGAACCTTGTACATGGGAAGCAGGCAGTCAACACCTGAGCTACATCTGCTCCTCTCAAGTTTTTTTTGCCATTGTGAATAATGCTGTGATAGTTTGCTAGCTAAGTGTATGTTACTTCCGTGATAATTTCCCAATGATAAATGGCTTACAAGTATAATTGCTGTATCCAAAGAAATGTGTTACGGATTTTGATTAGTTTCAAATTTCACTCCAGAAAATTGTAACAGTATACACTCTGACCTCTAATGTACAGAAGTTCTTTTTTTCCTGTATCTTAAGGTATCACCAGGTTTAATTTTTGCTTTTTAAAGACTTTATTAATTTAGTAGGTCCAAATTGGTGTATTACTGAGGTGGTTTGGAGCTATGTCCTTCCCCCCCCAAAAAAAAAACAAAAACAAAAAACATGTTCTTAAACTTAATCTATTCCTGTAGTTGTGAACCCTTGTAAATAGGACCTTTTGAAGAGGTTACTTCAGAAGGTGTAGCTCAGGATTGGCCTTCAATAATTCTATTACTGAAGGCCTTGGGAGAAGATCACAGAGAGAGAAAAAAGCAACAGAAGGAGCAGCCAGGAGCTGAAAGTCAGTGGAACTCAGAAGAGAAAGGAGAGACCACCATGTGCATTGCATGTGACAGAGGAACCCAGGACCTTGATAACACCTTGATTAGGACTTAACCTAGCCTTAAAATTGTAAAGTAATAAATTCCCATTGTTTAAGCCAACCCATTGCATAGTATTTGCTTTAGCAGTAAGGAAACTAAAACAACTGCCAAGAAACACAAGTTAGGCTGAACTAGATAACTTAGAAAATTCTTTGGAATTAAGCACCTAGAACTGGGTGCTGCATAAGATGTAGTAAAATTTAAATGCATAGTTGACTTGGCAAGAAAGTTAAATCTCCTGTCTGAAAAAATGAAGAGAGCGTAAAACTAGAGCAGTAACCATTATGAACCTCTGGCAGCATCATGATTTTGTGGAGAGGTGGGCTGGAAGATACTGGACACACAGAAAGAAGACAAGCCTTGTGCCTGGGCAAGGAAAGAAGTTGGAACTGAAGTTCCATGGAAACCTAGAACACCCAAAAAGCTTAATATTCCTTAACAAAACAGTGACCTGCTCTTTCAGGGAGGCAACCAGAAAAGTTTGAGCTGAGTTCTGGGTATGATAGGGCTGTGGGGAAAAAGCTTCCTTGAGATTGCATAGTCTCAGGTGTGTTTGGGGTTTAAGTTTACAGTATCAGCTTGTTTGGGGATTTCTGCAAGCTTGAAATTATTGTGAAAACCTTCCTGAAAATAAGATTAAAACATATATTTAGAAAGCACATGAGTCCAATGACCAAGTCTTCGTATATACCAAGCAGAATTAGAAGTCCCAGTTTCCAAATTAAAATGATTAGTGAAAGAAAAAAAATTTTTTTAAAAGGAACAAGATGCTATGAATAACAGGACTGATTTTAAAAAGAAACATGGAAATTAAGTAAATGTAAAATCATTTAAACAGCAAATTTGACAAAGCTGAAAGAGCCAGCTAGTGATAGAGGTGAGAAAATCAAAAGTTTGAACAAAGATAAAGAGATGGAAAATAATTGAGTAATAGTGGATAGGATTGAGTGAAATGGAAGGTAACATGAAAATGTCCTACATGCATGTAATAGAAGAACTAGGGAAAAATAGAATGGAAGAATGGTGATATTTGAATTGCCAAGAATTTTCCACGATTGGTGAAAGGCAAAGTATGCATACCAGAATTTAAGGCTTGAAAGAACACATATTGTATACTATAACCCTTAATAATTTAAGGAAAATAATGGAATAAAGGAAACAATCCAATAGATTGCAGAAAGGAAGAATACAAGAGACATAAAAAAAGAATATAGAGAGAGCAGGTGTAGATCAACCTGCTTCCCATGTATAAGGTCCTGGGTTTAATCCCCGGTGCCTGCTTAAAAAAAAAAAAATACAAAACAAGACGATAGAAATAAATCCAAATAGCAGTAAAGTGTAAAACCAAACTTGTCTATCAGATTCAAATTTTTTTCCATATTTTCGTTTAATTAGAGAAATAGGGTTCAGGCTCATTTTTTTTGAGCACATGTAAACAAAGAAGAAACAGAACAAATTAAATAAAAATAGAATAATGAAACTTAATAAAACCCCTACCTGGTTCTTTTTTTTTTTTTAATTTTTTATTTATTTTTTATATATCTATATACATTTTTAGGATACATTGATTACACAAATGTTACACAGAGATTCCAGGAGTACCCATATGCCA
>PVKH010012667.1:0-17157 GCA_004027955.1 Chaetophractus vellerosus
TAGTTTACACTCTCTCCAACACAATTCTGCAGATTATGGGAAGATATATAATGGCCTATGTAAGTCATTGCAATGTCATTCAGGACAATTCCTAAGTCCTGAAAAAGCCCCCACATTACACCTGTTTTCCCCTCTCCCTGCCCCCAGAGCCTCCAGTGGCCACTGCCTCCCCATCAATGTTGTAATTTCTTCCATTGCTAGAATCAATGAGCCTGTAGTAGAATACCAGCAAGTCCACTCTAGCCCATAGTTCATTCCCTGAGGAGTCTGGGATGGTGATGTCCACTCCACCTCTAATTGAGAGGAGGCTGCGCTCCCATACAACTGATGGATGGGACTCTCTTGTTTGCATTTGTAAGCTCTCTTGGTTCCTTCATATGGTGGTTGTCAATCCTCACCTCCTTATTAGTTTTCCTGGTGAGTCCAATGAACTGGAGAGTAGGTGTTGCAACTCTGCTGAGGCTCAGGGCCCAGCTAGCACATGGACATCCCACAGATTCAAGTATCTTGGGTGTACACCTACCAAACTCCAGCACCAAGTATAGTTTTAAATAGAAGGGACAGATGAACCATGGGCAGGGAAGACATAACTGAGTCCAACTCTGTCACTCCCAGGAGCACAAACTCCAAAGTAGGGCCCACTGGCAAGGCACTAAACCCCAGAGCTATCCACCCTGACCATAGGACCTGGGTGTCTCCAGAGTCCTCAGGAGCCCCACTATTTGAGGTAGTATCCACTTTGGCAGTCTATGAGATCCTGCTGAGAAGTGCATAAGCGTTACCTCTGGGATGACCTCCCAACTCACTTTGAAGTCTCTTAGCTGTATAAACTTATTTGTCTTTACCTTTTCCCCCCTTTATTCGAGACCTTTTTCCAACTCCATTGCTAGTTGGGGCTTGATAGTAATCTCTCAGCACCAGGGAGGCTCATCCCTGGGAGTCATTGTTCATTATCTTTAGGTTTAGTTTGTTCCTCTTTCTCAGTGTCTCAAAGTGAAAGGTTAGGTTGTTGACTTGAGATCTTTCTTCTTTCTTAATATAGGCATTTACATCTATAAACATCCCTCTTGGCACAGTTTTAGCTGCATCCCATAAATTTTGGTATATTTTCATTTTCATTTATCTCAAATTAATACCTGATTTCTCTTTTGATTTCTTCATTGACATTGGATATGAGTGTGTTGTTTAATTTCCACCTATTTGTGAGTTTTTTTGCTGCTATTGGTTTCTAATTTTATTCCATGGTTAGAGAACATAATTTAAATTATTTTTATCCTTCTAAATGGTTGAGGCTTGTTTTATAGCTTAGCATATCGTCTGTTTTGGAGGGTGTTCCACGTCAAAAGAGAAGAATATACATTCTGTTCTTTTTTGATGCAGTGCTCTACAGATGTCTATTAGGACTAATTAGATTATAGGATTGCTGAAGTGTTCTATTTCCTTGTTGATCTTCTGTCTACTTGTTCTATCCATTATTGAAGATGGAGTATTAAAATCACCTACTATTATTGTTGAATTGTGTATTTCTCCCTTTCATTTCTGTCAGGTTTTGATTCATATTTTTTTTTGTTCTCTTATCAGGTGCAAATATGCTTATAATTGTTATATCATCCTGATGGATTGACCCTTTTATCTTTATAAAATGTCTCTTTTTGACTCTAGTAACATTTTTTGTTTTAAGGTCTATTTTTTCTAATATTAATATAACCATTCCAGATTTCTTGAGATTGTCATTTACATGATATATATTTCCATCCTTTAACTTTCAATCTATTGTATTCTTTGAATCTGAAATGTTTCTCCTTTAGAGAGCATATAGTTGGACCATGCTTTCTAAAATCCAGTTTGACAGTCTCTGCTTTGTGATTGTATTTTTAATTCATTGACATTTAATTTTATTATTGATATGTTTTTTTATTTGTCTTCCATTTAAATTTTTGTTTTCTATGTCTCATGTCTTTTTTATTCCTCTATTTCTCCTTTACCACTTTTCTGTTCATGATGCGACTATTCTTCAATGTAATATTTTAATTTCTTTAATGATTTTTTCACCAATTTTTTGATAGTTGATTTTTATTGGGTTTATCGTATACATCTTAATTTATCAGAATCAGCTTCAGGTAAATATTAGCTTAATTCTGGTGAAATGTAGAGGCATTATTCCTGTAAAGGTAGATTCATTTTTCCCCCTTTTTGTAGTATTAGTACATCTATTAGTGACACAAACCCAAAAATACATTGTTTAGTTAATTCTTTGTTATCTTTAGCCTAGTACAGCTTTTATCCCATCCACCTCCTTTATACTATTATTGGCAAATGGACTACACATATATTATATTTTTATACATTATTGATCCAAAGTTAGATTATATACATGTTATTTTATAGAGTTGTTTTTAAAATCAGTTCTGAGAAGACAGGAGAAAAACATGAATTTATAACGTTTTTTATAATTATATACTTGCCTTTACTAGTGCTCTTTCTTCATAATTTCTATTGATCTAGGTAGGCTCATGTTAAGTTTAACATAATACATTAGGTTGGCAGCTCCCATTTCTAGGTGTATTCAAATTGTTGATAAATACAGAAGTGCTGTATTTTATGAGTATATTTTCCTGGGTTCTTATTTTATGGTTGTTAATGAATTTGAGAATTTCTTATAATGCTTAGTGTCACTGTTAAGTCTATTCCTTGCATGGAGCCTAATTATGTATAAATTTCTGTTTATAGCAGAAAGCACACTCTTATTAAAGTCTGAGTGTTTTTGATGCCTGCTGTGTTCACAAACATTCAGTCCAAGTTTTGAATTTCTTCTGCTTTGAGCATGAAAAACCTTCTTAATATTGCTTGTAAGAAAGGACTGCTATAAGAAATTCACTCAGGGTTTATCTGGAAAGTCTTTACTTTTGAGAGAAGCTTTGCTGAAGATAGGATTCTTGAGCGACCGCTTCTTTGCTCTGGACATTTTAAATATATCCTCCATTTATTTTCTGCTTAGAAGGTAACTATTAATCTTAGTGCGGTTCCCGTGTATGTGACACAACACTTTTCACTTGCTGTTTTCAAGATTTTTTCAATGGAGTTCATTGAGCTCCCGGAATGTGTAGGATATTGTTTTTCAATAAACTTTGGGAGTTTTTGTCATTATTTCATTGAATTTTTTCTCTCTCTCTTTCCCCTCTCCTCTGGTACTCCTATTATATATATATATATATATATATGTTGATGTGTTTGATGGTACCCTACATTTCCTTGAAGCTCTGTTCAGTTTTCTTCATTTTTTTTCCCCCATTCTATCCCTTGGCACCCATAATCTCTATGAATTTATCTTTAAGTTTGCTAATTCCTTCTTATGACAATTCATAGCTACTGTTGAGCCCCTCTAGTGAAGATTTTATTTCAGGAATTATATTCTTAAACTCTAAGATTTCAGTTTGGCTCTTTTTCATAAATTTTATCTCTTTATTGATATTTAATATTTGATGCAACATTTCATCATGCTTTTTTTTTTTTTTTTAGAAGGTACCTGAAATTGAATCTGGGACCCTCATACATGGGAATCAGGCACTCAACAACTGAGCTACACCCACTCCCCTTGTCATACCTTCTCTCACTTCTTTGATCAAACTTAACTTTAGTTCTGTGATCATACTTTTAATGGCTGCTGTGAAATATTTCTTGGTTACACCTGACATCTGGTCCCTCTCACAGGCAGTTTGTGTTACTTTTATCTCCGCAATGTAAGGGGTATGCTTTCATGATTCTTTGACTGCCTCATAATTTTTTATTAGAAACTGGACATCTTAGGGAGTATATCATAGCAACTCTCCCTAGAGCTTGTTATTGTTATTTGCTTGTTTACTTTTTGGTGACTGGCTGGATTATTTTAGTGAAGTCTACATCCCCCTTCACGGTGCTAAGCCTCTGATGTTGCTCCTTAGTAAGGCCCAATTTTTAGTATGCCCACAGTCACTGTGGGATCAGGTAGTGTAAAGCTCTCTTTCTCTTTTTCCCTGCCCACACCCAGCTCTTAAACACCACTAATTGTTTACTGATTCTGCTATTGTTTTCAACAGTGCTCTGGGGTAGAAATTATTCTACAAACTAATCCAATCAACTTGCAGTTTCTTTGAAAGAATAGTTTCTGAGATCCATATATGATAATTATTCTGACCCAAGAAGGGCTCCTTCCAGCTGTTTTATTCCCTTGTTTTTTCCCTCAAACTATTCTGGGTTTTATTTTCATTAAAACCACAAATTTCCTCCCAATTGCTTTTCACCACAATCTTTACTGCTCTTGAGAGCACCCTTAGGTTTGAACTTCTCCGTGTTCCACTGTAAATGAAATCTGTTTCTTTGGGAAGATTAGGATCTATATGATTTACAATCTGCTTCTCCCATCAGGCAAAATCTCCGACCCAAGGCTCTGTAGTTGAGTGGCAAGCTTCCCTCTGAGTAACACCTCCGCTCTAGTAATTGAGTACTTGGTGGAGTTGAGGGAGCAGTCTGAGGTCGTCTTATCTTGCTTCTTTGAAACCACTGCCTCATCATCTGGGGCAAAGGTAACCAGGGCTCCAGTATTTTCAGTGTGCCATGCTCAAAATATAGCCTCCATTCTGCGAGTGGAGGCTGGGAAGAAAAAGAGAGCCCTCACCTTTTGACTACACATGGCTGAGATTTAGTCTCAGCAACAGATAGCTGGAGGCAGGATGAAAAATGCTGAAGTCTTGTTCCTCTTGGGAAGAAAGTGCTCCAACTGGGAGTGTGAGTGTGGGGGGTGGGAGAAGGTATTCTTGGCTTCTGTAGTCCACGGTAGAGTCCCCACCTTCCATAGCTGAAAGAAGAGAGGGACACATAATGGTGTTAGTTCGAATACCACAGACCTATTTTTCCTTACTGGATTTTTGTAGGTTTTCTTGAATAAATGTTTCTTCATTACCTGTCTGAACTTAGGACCATTTCTAGAGGATTTAAGTGGCTTTTTTTTCTTTCACCAGTTTCACTGGGGATTGGGTCAGCAGAGCTCTTTTGTCATGCCAGAAATTGATCTCTCAAGTGGCCTTATTGGCATTTTTTTTTTTTTTGACTCTTATGTCCTCAACCTTTGTATTCATTCTAGGAATGGTATTTCTACCATTTTTATACCTATTGTTTAAAAATCTGAGCTCTGCAGGGAGCATCTTTATGCAGTGGCATGTTTTCTCATTTCCTTGCAAGATCCAGGAATAATTATCATTCATATAGCACATTATGGACTTCAAAGTATCCTTTCAAAGGCATCACTGCATTTGATTATCATGAAGACTCCATGTTATGCAAGTCATATACTACCAGCTCCAACAGAATTACCACTACCAGTATCACCAATGTAACCATCTCCACCAATTCCATTTTAAAGTTGAGGAAACTGAGACTGGGAGAAGACTAGTTGAGTGTCTCAGATCATTCCATTGGACAACTGAAAAGCAGAGACTTAACCCAAGATCTGCATGGTCCTAAAGTCTAAGCTCTTTCCATATGCAAACTGTAGATCTTGGGTTGAGTCTCTGCTTTTCAGTTGTGCAATGGAATGACCTGATACAGTCCCAGGACTTGTTTCCTGGTTATTGTAAATTCTAAAATGGTAGAGTCACCTTCTCTAAAATTGACTATTTCCTTAACAACAATCTCTTCCCCTTTGGTCATAATTACATGGAATTGCAGTTCTCTTAGTTACTTCCTCAATTATAAAGAATGTTTATTGAATTAACCTTCTGAGACTACTCCTTTGCTAAATTCTCTTGAATATTAGTGTTTCTTAGGTAGTCTAAGCTATCTCCTCTGAGTCCTTGAGTGTTTAAAATATGCAGCATAACAGCCAAACTATTCTGCCCTTTTTGTGCTCTCTGTGTCTAAATTGTTTCCTTAGAAACATATAAATTCTCACCTTGAAACTACATCCAGCCATTTAGTCTTTTGGTCAGTTGACAGAGTCAACTGAAAACTATTTATTGAGTGTCTGCCACATGCTAAGCACTGTATAACTCTTAGGATAGAATGATGAAGAGAAAAAAAGAAATATAGTCCCTGCCCTCATTGACCACATATATAAATATTGATCAAATGATTACAAAAATAAATATACGTGAATAAATTATTGTTCAGTTATTTTTACCCTTTGTTAGTCTTTTGTTTGCCCTTTGTTAGACACTTTGCAATTAATATGACAAATATATCCCATAAATGTATACCTTTAACATACTACAATTTTTCCATATTGTTCCTTGTTTTCTTAGCAAACCACCGTATCTAATCCATAGCACATAGAACTTTAGAGCTAGAAGGGAACTTTGAAATTAGCCAGTCCTGCTCTTCTTAAACTTTAATGTGCAAACAAATCATCTGAAGATCTTGTTAAAGTGCAGCCTCTGAATCAGTAGACTTGGATAAGACCTGAGATTCTGTGGTTTTTTTATAAGCTCTGAGATGATGCCAATGTTGCTGGTACGTACATGGACAGTGTTTTAATAGCAAGGATATAGTCCTCTAGTTTGCAACTATAGATATTTATCAGAATACCCTGATTTTTCAAAATACAAATTCTAAATAAGACTCTAGAAGTGGATCTGGAACACATGAAATTTGAAAAGCCACTCTCAGACTCCTTTCCAGTAAAGTAGGATAGCAGGAAATAGATTTATGACCTGCCTAAAACAACTAAAAAGAAAAAAACTTGACAAAATATGAAACCACATTTTCAAGACATTGGACATTAGTCAACAAAGAAGGGTGATCCCTGAGAGGTGGGAGATAAGTGAGATGAGCCTGACAATTGTTCCAATTTACTGCTTTGAGAGAGTTTACAGGCCATGGGGTAGGGAATGGTAACCCAAGCAGAGCCCAACAGACTACTTGAGGTGAAGGGACAATGCTGAGAGCTAGGGGAAAACAAAGTGGTTAGGCTTCTCAGGGAAGAGTACCAGAAAGGAAGGAGTTGCACAGAAAGACAACTCTCGGGGAGCAGATGTGGTTCAAGGGGTTGAGTGCCTACTTCCCACATGGGAGGTCCTGGTTCAGTCCCCAGTGCCTCCTTAAAAACAAAGACAAAATAACAAGCAAACACAAGAAAAAAACAAGAAATATCAACTCAGGGGAGCCGATGTGGCTCAGTGGTTGAGCGGCAGCTTCTCACATAAGAGGTCCCAGGTTCAATCCCCAGCCACAGAACCTAAAAGAGAAAAAAAAGGAAGAAAGACAACTCTGGAGACTCAGAGGGCTCCCCTCAATTATACAACAGAATACCAAGCAGTACAGACCTGTGAAGAAACTGAGCAAGGTAAGTGTAAGAACCGCCAGAAAGGATAAGAGGTGACAGTGTCCTGAGCTCACACAGGGCTAGAAACAGTGCCTGTCCCCACCAGTCAGACTGGAAAACTTTATGATTCATGGGAGATTAGGTAGAGTACTCAAGAAGATCATCCTCAGGTAAGGACTGTAGACAGAGCACTTCTCCAGTCCTGCCTACCAAAACTTAAAAGCAAGCCTCAAAAAGATCAATCTATTTCAAAGTAATGGAATTGCATCACAGAATAAAGCTCAAGAATATTTATGGGAATACAAAAATATCCAGGACCAAACAAAGTAAAACTCGTAATACCTGGCATCCAAGTAAAAGTTACCAGACACACAAAGAAGCAAGAAAACACAACCAATAATGAGGATAAGAATCAATCAAACAAGACTGACTAAGAACTGACAGAAATATTAGAACTAGGAGACAGGAATGTAGCTATAGCTGTATTCTATATATTCAAAATGTTAAGTAGAGACATGGAAGACATAAAAAATGCTGTGGATGGGATTAATAGCAGATTAGACATTAGAGAAGAAAAGATTAGTAAATTTACATAGTAACAGAAACTACTAAAATGAAACACAGAGATGAGAGAATAAAAAGAGAAGTGAATGAAGGATCACTTGTGGGAAAACTTCAAAGGGGAGGGGAGGGGTGAAAAAATATTTTAAAATATAAGTGCTATAAATTTTCCAAATTTAATCAAAATTATAAAGCCAAAATGCAAGAAGTTCAATGAAGTCCAAGCATAAGAAATTGGAAGAAAACTACATCAAAGTTGGTACATCATAATCAAGTTGGTCATATCCAGTGATAAAAGAAAAACTCTTAAAAGCAGTCAGAAGAAAGAAACTCATCCTATGAACAGAGGAACAAAAATAAAATCTAGCAGGTTTCTTGTCAGAAACACCATAAGTAAGAAAACAATGGAGCAGTATCTTTAAAGTACAAGGAAAAACCCCTGTAAATCAAGAATTCTATACCCAGCAAAAACACTTTTCAAAAATGAAATTGAAATAAAAACTTTTCAGACATGTAAAACCTGAAAGAACGCCTGGCCAGCATACCACACTACAAGAAATGTTAAATGAAGTCCTCAAGCAAAACGAAAAGAAACCAGAAGTAATTTGGATCTATACCAAGAAATGAACAACTGAAATAGTAACTACATCATTACATATACAGTTCTGTTTTCTTAATTTTTAAATCTCTTTAAAAGATCACTGGCTGTTTAAAACAAAACTGAAACAATATAGTACAGAGTTTATAACACGTAAGAGTAAAATGAGTGACAACTATAGTACAAAGGTCAGGAGTGAAGAAATGGAAGCATATTGCCGCATATTTGCTTTTTTGCTATTTGTGTGTAAGTGGTATGTCACTTGAAGGTAAATGATATATTAAAGATGTGTATTACTACTAAAAGACCAAAGATTAATAGCTAAAAGCCAAAAAAAAAAAAAAGAGAGATAAAATGGAATCATGACAATTAATCCAAAGTAAGGAAGAAAAAGAAAAAAAAAATGGAACCAAAAATATATTGGGCAAATATATAAAGAGATAGCAAGATGATAGATTAAACCTAATCATTAAAAATATCATTAAATATAAATAGTAAAAGATCGAGATTATCAGATTCCTTTAAAAAGCAGGACTCAGTTACATGCTTCTTACAAGAAATGTACTTTAAATATAAAGACACAAATGGGTTAAAAGTAAAAGTATGGAAAAAATATACAATGCTAAGAATAGCAAAAGAAATCTGGAGTGGCTATATTAAAATCAAAGTAGAGTTCTAAGCAAAGAATATGGCTAAGGATAAAGTTTATATCATATTGATAAAGGATCATTTCATTACAAGAATATAAAAATCCTAAATGTGTGTGCACTTAAAATCATCACTTCAGAGTACAGGAGGCAAATACTGAAAGAAATGCAAAGAGAATTAAAGAAATCCACAATTCAGTTGCAGTTGGAGATTTCAATAACTCTCTCTCAATAGTTAATAGAACAAAGAGGCAGAAAATCAGGAAGGATATAGAAAAGGGCTAGGCAAACGTTTCCTATAAAGGGCTAGATAGGAAATATTTTTGGTTTTGTGGATTATTCTGCCATCTGGCTTAACTATTTAGCTTTGCCATTGTAACGCAAAAGCAGCCATAGACAATATATAAATAAATGAGTGAACGTGCCTGTGTTCCAATGAGACTTTACTTACAAAATCAGGAAGTCCACTGGATTTGGCCTGCAGAATGTAATTTGATTCAACATTATGAATCAATTTGATGTAATTCACATTTGTAGAACACTTCACCCAACAATAGCAATATACACATTCTTATCATGTATGCCCAGAACATATCTGAGCTATAAAACAAATATCAATAAATAGAAAAGGTGTTAAGATATATGAAGGGTTTTGTCTGACTATAATGTAATTAAATTAGAAATAACAGAAAGAACTCTTAGAAAATCCTCTAATATTTGAAAGCTAAATAACACATTTTGAAATAACCAATGGATCCTAGAAGAAATCAAAAGTGAAATTGGAAAATATTTTGAACTGAATGAAAATGAAAAAAAAACACAACATATAAAAATTTGTGGGATACTGCTAGAGTAATACATAGCAGATAACTGATAGCACAAAATTCCTATATTAGAAAAGAATAAAAGTCCCAAAGCAATGACTTCTCCTTCCACTTTAATAAACTAAAAAAAGAAGAGCAGATTTTTCCAGACTATCCAGAAGAAAAGAAATAAGAAAGATCAGAGAGGAAATCAATAAAATAGAAAACAAAATAAGAGAGGTAAGCAATGAACCCAAAAGTTGATTATTTGAGATTTTAAAAAATCGATAAATCTTAAATCACACTAATCAGGAAAAGAGAGAGGGAGAAGATATGAGTTACCAGATCAGGAATGACAGAGGTAGTGCCACTACAGATTCTAGAGGTATTAAAAGAAAAATAAAGGACGGCTGTAAACAACATTGTACCAATAAATTTGATAACTTGGATAAAATAAGCAAGTTTTTGGAAAGACACAAAGTACAAAAGCTTGCTCAAAGGAAAGAAAGAAAAATAATAAAGAAAATCTAAATAGCCCTATATATTTCATGAACAAAAATGCAAAACTCTATAATAAAGGTTGGCAAATTGAATCCTACAATATATAAACAGGATAATGCCTCATGAACAAGTGGGATTTATTTCAGGCCTATAAGGTTCATTTAACACTCAAAAATCAATAAATATATTTCACATTTAACAAACTAAAAAAGAAAACAAGATATATGATTATATAAATATTTAAAAAATCATTTGACAAAACCTAAACATCCAAAGCATGTAAGAACTCTCAGAAAACAAGAAATGTAAGGCATTTTTCAAAACCTGATAAAGAGCATCAAGAAAAAACCTCATGTTAACATCATAATTAATGACGAAAAACAGTGCTCTCTGCCCAAGATCAGGAACAAAACAACGATGTCCACTTCACCACTTCTGTTCAACATTATTTGTATACACATTTGGGAATTTTGTATTATTCAATCATTGCAAGAGTAAGAATTTAAAAGTGTATACAATGAAAAGAAAGAGTAAAAACTGTTTTTATTCACAGATAATATGACTGTTTATGTAGAAAATTCATCGGGCTCTACGAAAAAGTTACTAAAAGTAAAAAGTTAGATTAACAAGTTTACAAGATCCAAGATCAATATCTTAAAAAATTAACAAGCTATTAGCAATGAAAATATACTAGCAGTCTTGAAGAAGCCTTAACACTTTGGTCCAAGCCAGGGCTGCTGCAGGTGTTCCAAAGTATACAAACATGCACAAAATAAAAAGTTAAAGGCATTTTCTGGTGGGTTCATTTTGTGTGTGTGTGTAGGTAAATTTTTTTGATTCATCAGCTATTCGTTGAGTACTTTTTATTTTCTAATCTGGATTAGACAGTGTATTGACTGCACTAGGAAAAAATTTTAAAAATTTGAATTATAAAAACAGTATCATTTACAATAAATTCTAAAATATAAAATTCTTGGGGATAAATTATTTTAAGGAATCTGAGACTAGAGAGGTGAAGTCACTTCTCTCAGACATTTTAGTCAGAATAAGGACCAGTAACTTGGTCTCCAAACTGTTCATTCTATGTGCTGATGCCAGCAGAGTGACCAATGCTCAGAGCCTGGTGGGAGCCACGTGTTCTCAGGCGGGAATGTTTTGTGATCTTATTGTCATTGAACAGGAGTAACCTTAGTAGACAAATGACTATCTGGCTATTTAGTACCCACCAAAAGAACATCTTTGATCAATGCTACAGTTTTTGGCAGGAAACCCTTAACATTCATCCACTTAAAGCTTACACTTTTTATATAATTTCTACTTCATTTTTCCAGAAGCAACTTTTGCTACCATTGTCTTTTAGATGATGCATATGTCCAAAGTTATACATTCAAAAGGATGTAATAAGAATAGCTCAATTTCTTTTTTCTTTCTTTCTTTTCTTTTTTAGGAGTACCAGGGATTGAACCCAAGAACTTGTACTTGCAAAGCAGACACTCAACCACTGAGCAGTACCCACCCCACAAGGAATAGCTAAATTTTATTGAGTGTTTTCTGTGTGCCAGGCTTTTTATATATTTATGTCTATGTCTATGTCTGTGTCTGTGTCTGTGTCTATGTCTATGTCTATGTCTATGTCTATGTCTATGTCTATGTCTATCACCCATCAAAACTCTACAATAATTCTACAAGGCAGGTACATTTATTGGCCTGATTTTACAGATGAGAGAACTGTGGGACAAGAAGGTTAACTCACTTGCCTACACTTCATAGCCAATAAAGAGAAGAGCCAGGACCCAAAGCCCAAAGTCTGCAAGCTTACCAACATATTATACTGCCCTCTAAAAGGATGCTTACTGAGATTTTGTTTTAGTTTTGTTTGTTTTTGTGTATGTTTTGGAGTTGCTGCTTGTTAAAATCTAGTATGTCTAAAGTATTGTAGTCTTGCTCTATACATCTAATATTGGGGATCTTGATGGCTTACTCAAAATATTATTTGAAAAAATATTATTTGGGTTCTGTTTTTTTTTTTAATAGTTAATTTATACTATGTAGTAAGTGCTGGGGAAAATAGGGATTTAAAAAGACAATCTTTGACTTCCCTAAACTCCCAGTTAATAGGGGAAGGGATATACGAGAGCTTTCCATTACAATGCAGTGAAGAAAGTGCTGCTGTTAGCTGTGAGAATGGAGTATTAGGAAATCACCAAGAAAATGTTACTCTAGGTTGCCTTAAGGAGATGGAAGTGATGTGGTGAGTATTCGGGGAAAAGCTGATTCAAATTTTGTAATTGCTTCACAGATTATTTCAACCTTTTAAGATTTTATTTAAATTGTGCACATCTGTGAGTGAGAAAGAATGTGCATTTGTGCATGCCACACGCTGCCTAACACAGATTAGCAAATACAAAATATTCAATGAATATCTGATGAATCAAAAAAATTTACCTACACACACATACACACATACAAAATGATCCCACCAGAAAATATCTTTAACTTTCTATTTTTTGCATGTTTGCATACTTTGAAACACCTGCAGCTGCCCTGGCTGGGACCAAGGTGTTGAGGTTTCTTCAAGACTCAGTTTACAGACTTCTAACCAAGAAACCAGTCTTTGGGACATTTTTGATAGGTTGGGACTAGAGCAAGGGGAATGAAGCATTCACATAATATTTGAGAAGGCATAAAAAAAGAAATGAAGATAAATAATATTTTAATGCAATATTTAAACTAATGCAAAAAAGCAATGATAGACAAAATACAAAAAATTTAAATAAAGACAGGATCAGTCTAACTATTTTTTTTTCCTCCCAGTTTCCAAAATGACTTAGCACCATGCTAATTCCCATCAATAGCCCAAGCTTGAGATTCATAATCAGGATGAGCTGAACCAAATCTACCATGTCCCTAGTCACAATTTAGATCATCATCCCCAGAAATAATGCTCCAGGGAGCTTTACACAGGAGACCAGCCCATTATGAGCTGGGTTTCTCCCTTCCAAGCAGACTTATTTATCTCATGAATTGTACAAACACCTCCTGAGAAACTAATTAAAATGGAAGCACATGCTGCCAAATCTGGGAAGTCTCCAAATGAGCCTTCTGCGGCTGCCAAAAAGTGTTATTAATACACATACCCAACTCATCACTTACTTAGCGCGGGCAGAGGACTTTGAAGAACAAGGTCTGAAAGGTGAATATGAGATGAAAGTTGCTGAGCCCCACTGGCAAGCACAGCACTGGCCAAATGAAAGGCCCTCAACCTATGGATGAGTGCATGCTTGCTGGGTGGCTGGTGGATGGAGTTTGGGAACTGAATTCCCTACTTATTAGCTCTGTATCCTAGCACCACTAAGAAAAGCAGAAATGCTATTTAAATTTTATTTTTATGCTACAACTTGCTAAGAAAGGTAAATTAATAATACAGATTAGGAAGTTAGTGCAAGTAGTAAAATGATATAAAACAATAACAATAGAGAAAGTTTAGGGAATAAAATGATTGTGTTTACAAGAGTGTAACAAAAACATTTAAAATTACCAAGAAACAAATTTAAGAGGAAATAGGCCGGATTTATAAGAAGAAAACTAAGACACTAAATGAAGACTTTACTAAGTGACAAGATACACTATACTCCTAGGTAAAAGACTTGGTATAATAATAATATAAATGCACCTCAAATTCACATATGAAAATTATTAAATAATGCACTTTTAAACAACCAATGGGTCAAAGAAGAAAATACAAGGGAAATTAGGAAGTATTTTAAGACAAATGAAAATGAAAAACAACTGACCAAAACTTATCAGATGTAGCAAAAGCAGTGTTGAGAGGGAGATTCATAGCTCTAAATGCTTACATTCAAAAAGAAGAAAGACTTAAATCTGAGACCTAACTGCAAAACTGGAGTATGTAGGAGAGAGGAGTAAACTAAACCCAAAGTGAGCAGTGGGAAGAAAATGATAAAATTAGGGCAGAAACAAATGAAATAGAGGAAAAAATAGAATCAATGAACCAAAACTTGGTTCTTTGAGAAGATCAATAAAATCAACAAACTTTCAGTCATACTGACAAAGAAAAAAAGGGATGCAGAAAGAAAAAATTCACAATGAAGGGGGGGTTGGCATTACTACTGACTCCACAAAAATAAAAAAGATTTTTTAGAATGAACAATGAACATCTGTACATCAACAAATTCAATAACCTAGATGAAGTGGACAAATTCCTAGAAACACACAAATTACTCACACAAAGTCAAGAATAAATAGAATACCTCAACAGACCAATAACAAATAATGAGATTGAGTCAAATCAAAGTCCGGGACCAAAAGGCTTTACTGGTTTATTTCAACAAACACTTCAAGAAGAAGTAACACCAATATTCCTCAAAATATCCCCCAAAATTGAAGAGGAGTTTTTAGTTTACTAAAAGCTGCTCAGAACAACATACCAGAAATGGGTTGGCTTTTTAATGGGAATTTATTAGGTTAAAAGCTTACAGTTCTGAGACCATGGAAGTGCCAAGAAAGGCACCACAGTTGCAGCTGTGGGCAATCAGACACCTGGCAGCATCATCTAAAGATGCTTTCTCTCCAAGCTCAACTATGGATCAGGCACATGATAGGGCATAGTGGTGGCTCTGCTGCTCTCTGCCTTCTCCTTCAGTCTTACTTTCTCCCTGAGCTCAGCTGTGGGCAATCGGGCATACAGCTCCTGTCTCTCAGCTCCTCCAGGCCTTGTCTCTTTCAGCCCCTCGAGGACCTCTTTCTGTGCCTCTCTGTTCCACTGATTCCAGCCTCTGGCCTCTGGGACCTCTCAGCTTCTCAGAATTTCTTTGTTTCTGCCACTTTTTTCCTGTATTTGAAGCTTTTATTCCTCCATTTATAAAGGACTCCAATAAAAGGATTAAGACCCAGCTTGGGTCATGCCATACTGAAGTGATCTAATCAAAAGATACCATCAACAATAGGTTTTTACATGCAGGAATGGTTTAGCTTTAAGGACATGATCTTCTGGGGTCCACTCAGCTTCAAACTACCACAAGGATAGAACACTCCCTAAATTATTCTGTGTGGCCAACATAATCCTCATACCAAAGCCATATAAAGACATCACAAGAAAAGAAAATTACAGACCACATTCCTTATGATTATAGATGCAAAAATCCTCAACCTTAGGTTGACTAGAAAATGTAATCCAACAGCACAGCAAAAGAATTATACATCATAATCAGGTGGGATTCATCCCAGGTATGCAAAGGCGGTTCAACATAAGAAAATAATAAATACAATACACTACATTAACGCAATGAAGGAAGAAAACACACACGACCATCTCAATTGATGCAGAAAAGGTGTATGACAAAATCCAGCACTCCTTGATAAAAAACACTTCGAAAACCAGGAATAGAAGGGTACTCCCTCAACATAATAAAAGGCATATATGAAAAACCTACAACTAACATCATGCTCAATGGTGAAAGACTGAAAGCTTTACCATGAAAATCAGGAACAAGACAAGAATGCCCACTGTCACCCTTAGTACTCAACATTGTACTGGAAAGTCTAGACAGAGGAATTAGGCAAGAAAAATAATTAAAAGCCATCCAAATTGGAAAGGAAGAAGTAAAATTTTACCTATTTGCAGAAGACTTTATCCTATACATAGAAAACCCTGAAAAATCTATAACAAAGCTACCAGAGCTTAGAAATAAATTCAGAAAAGTGCTGAGATACAAGATCAACACATAAAAATCGGTGGTGTTTTTATTCACTAGGAATGAACTGAAGAAGAAATCAAGAAAAAAAATTCTGTTTACAATAGCAACTAAAAGAATCATATTTAGGAATAAATCTAACCAAGGATGTAAAGAATTTATACACAGAAAACTATAAAACATTGTCAAAAGAAATCAAAGAAGACCTTAATAAATCATTGTGTTCAGGGATCAGAAGACTAAATATTGTTAAATTGCCAATTCTACCCAGAATGATTTACAGATTAAATGCACTCCCAATACAAATTCCAAGAGTCTTCTTTGCAGAAATGGAAAAGCCCTACACCAATTTATATGGAAAGGTGTTTTAGTTTGCTAAAGCTGCTGAAAGCAATATACAAGAAATAGGTTGACTTTTACAATGGGGATTTATTAGTTTACAAGCTTATGGTTTGAAGCTAAGAAAAATTTCTAAAGAAAGGCATCATCAGGTGACACTTTCTTCCCAAAGACCAGCAGCCAGCAACCCTGGACTCCTCTGTCACATGGCAAGGCCCATGGTGGTGTCTGCTGATCTTTCCATTCTCCTGGGTGTTGTTGCCTCCAGCCTCCTGCTTCTGTGGCTTTCTCTCTTCTCTCACTGAAATCCATTCTCTTATAAAGGAATACAGTGAAAGGGCCACACCTTAACTGAAATAACCTAATAAAAAGCCCTACTTATAAGATGTTTACACCCACAGGAATGATCACTTTAAGAATATAATTTTCTGGGATCCATATAGCTTCAAACTATCACAAAAGTTAAGTGGCTCTGAATTGCCAAATCATCTTGAAAAGGAAGAATGAAGTTGGAGGACTCACATTTTCCAATCTTAAAACTTATTACATAACAAGTCTACAGTAACCAAGACAACACGGTATTAGAACAAGGACAGACATTTAGATCAATAAATCAAATTGAGAGCTCAGAAATGAACCCTCACATCTATGGCCAAATGATTTTTGACAAGGGTGCCAAGTCCATTCAATGGAGAAAGTA
>PVKH010012668.1:0-17166 GCA_004027955.1 Chaetophractus vellerosus
CTGTATGAACAAAACCACTGTTCACTTGGACTAAAAAGGACATGGAAAGGAGACATTGAAGGAGAAACAGTTTTAAGGAGAAAACCATGGAAGCTGAGATCTGGAATTAAGACATTGCCTTGGGCCAAGAGAGGAGCCCCACCCATGTGTCCAGAGAGGGTGAGTTTGCCTGGGAGGTTGAAGAGGGTGGATGCCTCCAACCGATGTTCTGGGAGAGTTTTGCCCCCTCAGGGTACAGAGAGGGTGAGTTTGCCTCAGAAGTTGAAGAGGGTGGATGCTCCCAACCGATGTTTGGGAAGAGTCTTGCCACCCCAGGGTACAGGGAGGGTGGAGCACATTCCTCAAAGATTAGGGCAGTTAAGGTCAGCACCCCATAGGTCTGAGAGGGGTGCTCCTGTCCCCCATGGATTAGGGAAGGCCAGGTGGTCAACTTGTTGCTCTGAGAGAGTTGAGCCTCTATGCCAAAGGTTAGGGGGAATGTTGTCTTCACCTCACTGTACTAGGGGTGCTAAGGCTCTAACCCAAAGATTGGGTAAGGTGGGGCAATCACCCCAACCCTCTTGGAGGATGAGGTCTGGAGCTTGGTCGACACCCAGATGCTTGATGAGGGTGGAACCAAGAAAATGGCTGTTGGGCAAGCCTATGGAAAGGGGGGGTTCCCATGTGGCCCCAAGGGGAAGAATCCATCATCTTAAGAATGACTCTCAGACTTTGAATTAGAATGGAGGATGCCCTGCAGTTTTGCTGAACTGTAGAGGATCCATGACTTGTGTTTAACATCTCAATTTCTCCTTATGATAATTTAAATGTATATTCTTTGTCTTTCCTTTTGTGTTTTGGAAGCAGTTAAATTGTTTTGTAAGCTTCAGAGTTCTACGGCTAGAAGGGATTTTGCCTGAAGACAAACTGTATTTCTTTGAACTGATTATGATATGATTTTGTACTTGCAATTGTTACTGATTTAAGGTTTTTTGAATATTGTAATGTGTTTTTGGAATTCAGAGTGTGGAGTGTAATGGTTTGACAGTTTTATCTAATTATGAATTCCAAAAATATAAATTGAATCATGCTTGTAAACTGATCTGTTCATCTGGGCATGATTGGGTTATGATTAGGGTGTTAACTGGGTCACTTTAGTAGGGCATTGAGCCCGCCCCTCAGTGGGTGTGGACTCAAGTATAAAAGGCAAGAGAGAAGATATGAGAAGCACATTTTTGAGAAGCACATTTTTTAAAAAAGATTTATTTTTTATTTATTACATATCCCCCCCCTTTCTGCTTGCTCTTGCTGTGTGTCCTTTCTTCTGTGTCTTTCTATGTCTGCTACTTGTCTCCCCCCGTCTTTAAGGCGACGCACCAAGTCGGTCCTCCGCGGCGGCGGCTCGCTCCGTTCGAGGGTGGCTCCATTCCGTTTTCACGGGCTGGCTCTGCTCCATGTTTTGCCGGCAGCAGTCCTCCATGTTTTTTGCTGGCTGCCTGGCTTCCGCAGCGGTTTGCAGGCGGCAGCTCCGCTTTTTCACAGGTGACTTTGCCATGCCTGTGGGGCCTCCACTCTGCCCGTGGCGGCTTTTTTTTTTTTGCCTTGCCCACGGTGGCTCTGCCCAGCCCACGGCGGCTTGCCTTTCTCAAGGCCGTCTGCCTGCTTGGAGAGGTCCCTGGGAACCGAACCCGGGGCCTCCCATGTGGTACCCCAGTGCACTCTTTATCCACTGAGCTATCTAGCCGGGCCCAGAGAAGTGCATTTTTGAGAAGCAGTTCTGATGTTGGAGAGGAGCGCCCCAGGAGAAGACAAGTGAGCCGTTCACCCAATAGTCTACAGCTGCCCTTGTGGAGAGACACAAAGCATTAGAGAGCCTCATGGTCTACAGCTGAACTTGTGGAGGAACTAGAAGCTAAGCCCAGAGAGAAATGCAGCCCTGGGAACAGAGGAACCCAGAAGCCTGAACCCTGGCAAACGTCAGCAGCTGTATTGCTCCAACATGTGGACTTTGGTGAGGGAAGAAACTTATGCTTTGTGGCCTGGTAACTCTAAGCTTCTACCCCAAATAAATACCCTTTATAAAGACCAACTAATTATTGGTATATTTTGCAAAGGCACCTCTTTGGCTGACTAATACACATAGTAACTAGTATTCAAAGCAAAATACTGGACAGGAAAGAACTATGCAGAGAGCTCTGGAGAACTTACAGGGGTTACCCCTAGAATCATCAGCTGAGAACTGTTCATTTCATGGATATGAAGAAAACACATGAAGCCTGAGAAAGACCACTAAAAAAGTACAGAGAAAGATCCTTGTAGAATAACTGTGTGTGAACTGGAACAGGAGCCTGAGCTTTCAATATTTTCCTTAACTCTCATACAGATCCATCAGCAAAGGGGGGTAGTCTTACCTGCTCAGGGTGCACAACAGCTGACCAATTATTGTCTGATCATAAGCTATCCTGCCCAGGAGTGAACCTATGTAGCCAGGCTAAAAAGAAAAACAATTATTAAAATATAATAATAAACTGAGTAAAGACATCAGTGACTGCACTCTGTAGAGGAAACAAATGACAGAATTAGTCAAGTCAATAAATAAAAGCTACAATGACAACTGCTGGCGGAAAGGAAGAATCAGAATTCAGAGTTGTTACATTATTTAAAATGTCCAGTGAAAAACAAAAAAACGAGACATGCAGAGAAACAGGTCAATTTGACCCACACATGCAAAAAAGTTAATATAAACTGTCTCTGAGGAGCAGAACATTAGACTTAGTTGAAAAGCACTTCAAAGCAACTATTACAAAAATGGACAAAGATCTAAATGAAACCATTTACAAGGTAGGCAAGAACTAATGCATTTAAATAATTAAAGGACATAATGACAATAATTCTTCAAATTAAGAAAATCAATAAAGAGTTAGAAATAATTTTAAAAAGCCAAATGCCAATTCTGGATTTGTAAAGTTCAATAACTGAAATGAAAAGTTAACCAGAGAAACTGAACAGCAGATTGAGCTGGCAGAAGAATCAGTGAACTTGTAGATCAGTAATGATTACCCAATCCTAAGTAAAGAAAGAAGAGTATCAGAAATTTATGACACTACTATCAAGCATTCCAACGTACACATAATGAGTGTCACAAAAAGAGACAAAAGAAGGGCAGAAAATTTATTTGAAGAAATAACCCCAAATTTCAAAAATATGATGAAAAGCAAATCAACACACCCAATAATTCCAGTGAATATCAAAGAGGACAAACACATCATAATAAAATGAAAGACAAAGAAAATCTTATAGGAGAAAGATAAAAATTACTCATTATGTCTAAAGGCACCATAATTAGGTTAACAGCTGACATATCAGAAACAAGGGAGTCCAAAAAGCAGTGAGATATAATTAAAAATGCTCTTTCCTTTTTCTTTACCTTAACTCATTTAAATGGATATTGCACAAAACTCTGATAAGGCTGTATTGTTGGACTTGTATACATATGTAATATATGTAACAACACAAAGGAAGGGGAATGACAGAGTTATATTTGAGAAAAGTTTCTTTATTTTATGAGAATTAATTATTTTAATCTGAAGATATGTGATGAATATTGTTTTCCCTACATCAACCACTAAGAAAATAATTCAATATATTAAGAAAACCAATAAAAGAAAATGTTACACTAGAAAAATATATTCAACAACAACAAAAAGAAGATAGTAAAGGAGAAGCAGGAACAAAACATATGAGACATATGGAAAATAGCAAAATGGGAGACAAGTCAACAATATTAAAAAAATCCATTAAATCTAAATAGATTTAAAACTACAATAAAAGAGCAAAGATAGCCTCAATTAAAAAAACAACAAGATCCCTTTATATGCTGTCTACAAAAGACATGTTTTAGATTCATATACATAAGTATATTAAAAGTTAAAGGATGGAAAAAGATATATTATGCAAATAGTAACATAAGATAGCTGAAGTGGCTTTACTAATATCAGGAGAAATAACCATAATCTTTTATACAAAAAGTGTTAAAGGACACATTTTATGATAAGAAAATGGTCAATTTATCAGAAAGATAACATATACATACCTAACAACAAAGCAACAAAATAAAATGAAACAAAAACTGAAAATTGAAAGGAGATATAGATGAATCATCAACAACAGTTGGAGACTACAATAGCTCATGCATCAGTCTTGACCCAATAGGAGAGTAAAAACACAAAGTAACTAGAAAAGAGAATGTTTATTATAAATAAGTATTAACTACTATAGGGGATTAGAATATTGAGGGAATGGCCAGTAAGTATTAAAGAAAACTCTAAAGAGTATAAGAATAGCAAGCATAAGGATCAGTCATTAACCCAAGGGCTGAGAAGGAGAACCCAAGGAAGAGTCCCGACCTATAGGACTGAGATCTAGGCCTTATTGGAGAGGACATGGCTATTACTCACTGAATGGAAAAGAAGTTGCTGTTATGCCATACCTGTGGAACTTCCTGGCAATCTGCCCTCTGGATCTTAATGGAAATCTCCCCTCTAGATTGCTAGGGAAAGACATTTATGGATGTCTCACCAGTGCATCCTCAGTACAAAACTGCCCAAGAAGGGATACATGGGGGAAGTTATAGCTGGGTGCTGCTGGAGCTAGACACTGGAGAAGCTGTGAGTGATGCAGGAGCTGAGGTACTCTGCTACAACCCCATCTGAAGATGGGCATATTATTTAAAGGGCAGTGATCCATTTTCAAGAGCATTCAGAATTAGTGAATTTAAAGATAAAGGCAATACATTTAAAACACACACTTGACTATCAATAATAGATAGAACAACTAGATAAAAATTCAACATTTATGTGAAGGACCGTATAAACAATCGTATAAACCAATTTGATCTGACTAGTAAGGAACATATGCATAAACCATAGTATATGCCACAAAACAAGTCTTACTATGTTTTGAAAGATTGTAACCATACAAATAACAGAAAAAGATGTGGGAAATCCTCAGCTCTTTGGAAATTAAATCATTCACTTCTTTTTTGTTTTATTTTGTTTTTAATATAAAATTGGAGCTTTATTTTTAGAGGAATTGGTATTTTGGTTAAACATGTAAATCAATGTCAATGAATGGTTTAACTTCAATTTCTATCAGAATCAGCAAAATTACATTGACAATTTGGAGTTTTATTTAAATCAAGTTGTTGGAGTTGTCAATCACAGATTATTCAGTTAGATGATTGTTGAAATATTTATCAGTTAATAGAATTCTTTCTGAAAATTATCAATGTAGAATTTAATGGATTTTTTTGGATTAAGGAAGCTAATATATAAAACTATAAATATTCAGTCATTGACCTTAGAATGGTAGAATGTTGATTGTTTCATTCCAAGCATGAAGATCACTTTATCAATTAATACATTTCAGTTATTACTCTGAATAGTGCATTTTAAAAAGATACTTAGATTACATAAGTGGTTCATAAAAAATGTAGGGGATTCCCATATGCCCCACCCCTCCCACAATTTCCCACATTAGCAACATCCTTTATTAGTGTGGTACATTTGTTACAATTGATAATCATATATTGGAACATTGCCACTAAGTGTGGATTATAGTTTACATTATAGTTTAAACTCTCTACTGCACAATTTTGTAAGTCATGACAAGATATATAATGGCCTGTATCTGTCATTGCAACCCCATTCAGGACAATTCCAATGTTCCAAAAATGCCCTCATATTACACCTATTTTTCCCCTCTCCCTCCCCTCAGAACCTCTGGTGGCCACTGTCTCCACAGCAATGATAAAAGTTCTTTCATTCCTAGAATAACTGTAAGTCTATAGTAAAATAAGAGTAAGTCTACTCTAGCCCAGTGTTCATTCTCCAATCCTGAGGATTCTGGGATGGTGATGCCCACTTCACCTCTAATTGAGAGTGGGCTTAGATGCCATGGGGCAGATGGATGCGAGTATCTTGCTTGCAGTTGTAGACTCTCTGTTCTTGGGATGGTCATTGTCTATCATCATTTCCTTGTTAGTTGCCCTGGGTGAGCCCAATGAACTGAAGAGTAGGTGTTGCAACTCTGTTGAGATTTGCAGCCTGACTGGCACATGGAAAACCAAAGATTTAAGTCTCTTGGACATAAACCTATCAACTCTAGTGCTAACTTTAGGTTCAAATAGAAGGGACAGAAGAGCCACGTGTAGGGAAACCATGACTAATCCAACACTGTCTCACTGGGGAGCATAAATCCCAAAGTAGGGCCCATTGACAGGGTGCCAAACTCCTGAGATGTCAGCCCTGCCTATAGTGTCTGGATGTCTCCTGAGCCTTCAGGAGCCCTGCTATTTGAGACAATATTTACTGTGGCAGTCAATGAGATCCTGCTGAGACATACAGAATGGAATGACCTTCTGGCTCACTTTGATGTCTCTTAGTCATATAAACTCATTTGTCTTTACCCTTTCCCCCTTTTGGTCAAGGTATTTTTCCATTGCTAGTTGGTGCTCGGTAGTAATCCCTCAGTGCCAGGTAGGCTCATCCCCAGGAGTCATTTTCCACACCAGGGGGAAAGTAATGCATTTATATATTGAGTTTGGCTTAGAGGGAGGCCACATCTGAGCAAAAAAGGAGGCTCTCAGGAGGTAACTCTTAGGCAGCATATAATACTAGGCTAAGTTTCAATGTCAAAAGAAAAGGTTCATAAGTACAGTCATTAATATCAAAAGCCTGTCAATGGTCCATCTTCCTTCACTAGCCACTGCCCCTGTACTCAGGGGATTCTTGCTATCCCATTAGAGAATGTGGCAGAACTGTCCAGGATGGGAATTTGATATTCTTTCAGTTGTTGTGTGGCTCTCCCACCCACTGTGACAATGCCCCATGAACACTTGAACTCTTTCATATGCCTTATAGGTATGCCCCAGGTGAACCTCCTCCCATGCATCCCCATCACTGACACCCCACACCAATGATCTTTCCCTGCCACAGTTGTAACTCTCCTGTGATCCAAAACTTCCTCACAAATGAAGGCAACAAAATAACCAAATTAAATTAATAAGAAAATGAAATAATGATAGTTTTAAAAATGGCAAAAAATACAAAAAACTAAAAAGAATTTGAAATAATAAATAACGTAATAAAAAATAAAAAATAAATTTGGGCATTATGTCTTTTCTTTCATCACTGTAAGATTTGTTGTTTTGTATGTACAGTGACATTTTCTTCCATTTATTTCCCTAGTGTCTTATTTTTTTTTAATTTGTCTTCAAAGAAGCTTTTGGTTGCAAAAAAGTCATGTACAGAATATCTACCCATATACCCAACATCCTCCCCCTTTTCCCCTTTCTCCTATTAATAAGATTTTACATGTGAGTGGTACAACTGATGTACAAATATTGAAGCATTGCTACTAACCAGGGTCAATGATTTACATTATGGATTACATTTTGGACTATATACTTTTATAAATCATTCTCTTCTAAATCTTCTATGGGTCACAAAAAAACTCACAAGGGAAATTAGAGAATAATTTGATTGAAACCCTGTGTTAAAAACACATCAAAATTGATGACAGGCAACTAAACCAGTGTGTTAAGGGACATTTATAGCTTTAAAACATATTAGACAGAAGTGGATGTGGCTCAACCAGATGGGCACTGGCCTACCACATGGGAGGTCTCAGGTTCAAGTCCCAGTAACTCCTAAAGAAGACAAGCAGATGCCCCCACCCCCAATGCAAGGAACTAGATGCTGCATCTACCATAGCCAGCAGACGTCTAGGCTAGCAGATTCCACAAGCTAGCAGATGCTGCAGCCTGCAAGGAGCGGTTGTGGCTCAGGCCATTGGGCACTCCCCTCCCATGTGGGAGGTACCAGGTTTGGTTCCAGTGCCACCTGGAGAAGGTGAGTAAACAATGAGCAGACAGATGAGAGAACCATGTGGGGGAGGGGGGATAAATAAAAATAAATAAATGAAGTAAATAAATAAATCTTTCAAAAAACATATTAGAGTAAAAGAAATCTCAAATCAATCTAATCTTTAAGAGATTAGATAGGAAGAGCAAACAAAACTAAAAGCAAACAGAAGGAAGTTAATTATAAAGATTAGAGCATAAATAAATTAGAGAGGAGAAAATAAACAAATTGGTTCTTTGGAATATGAACAAATGTTGCAAAAGTTTAGCTAGAGTGTTCAAGAAAAAAAAAGACATAAATTACCAAAATCAAGCATGAAAGAGCAGACATCCCTACTGATCATGTTAAAATTATAGGATTATAAAGGAATATTATGAATGACTTCATACCAACAAGTTAGACAACTAAGATGAAATGGATGAATTCCTATAAAGTAAATTACCAACACTGACCTATAAAAACTTAGTCAGAGGAGGAGAAGAATAACTGTTTTCCCATAAAGAAAATCCAGGCCCAGATGGCTTAATTAGTGAATTATATCAAACTTTTGAGAAAAATAATATAAATCTGTCATAAAATCTTCCAGAAAATAAATGAGGGAACATTTCCCACCGTATTCTGAGTATTACCCTGATAGCAGAGCCAGATCACATCACAAGAAAACTACAGATGAATATCCCTAAGGAATATAATGCAAAAATCCTCAATAAATATTAGCAAACAAAATGAAACAATATTTAAAAATGATCCTGCTCATGACCAAGTGGAATTTATCCCATGAATGCAAGGTTGGTGTAACACCAAAAAATCAGTTTACATAAAACCATGTTTATAGAATAAGAACATAAACTCCATGATAATCTAAATAGAAGTAGAAATAGTATTAATTTGGTAAGTCTGACAACTATTCATGATTTTTAAAATCTCAAGAAATTAGGACTAGACAGGAACTTCCCCAACCTAATATAGGACATGCATGAAAATCCTACCTATGCCAAATATCATACTTATTAGTGAAAAACTGAATGCTAAGATGAGGAGCAAGGCAAGGATGTCTACTTTCACCATATCTGTTCTATCCAGTGCAGTCAGATAAGAAAATGAAATAAAAGGCATCTGATTGCAAAGGAATAAATAAATTTTTTTTCTCAAATGTTCTATCCTTGTATGTATAAAATTCTGAAGAGTCCAAAATGAAAAAAAAAAATTACTAGGACAAAATGTGAGAGAGACACATAAAAGAAATATGGCAAAAATGTACACATGCATTGATAATCATCCTTTCATTTTTTTCTGTAGGTTGAAATTTTTCATTATAAACCTGGGAAAATTGTAAGCAAATAATTTACTTTTTCTATCCTATTAATTCCTATTATATCTTAAATTGTGGACAGGGAATGTGAGTAATTAGTTATTCTCAACATCTCCATACACAGTAAAGAATATGGTTATTGAGGATTTTTAAAAATGCAACTTGTAAGATGAGGTCTGGTTGAAGATTCTTTCATGTTTTCTCTGTTGAGCAATGTTTTTTCCAGATGATTTAGGTAAAATTCAATGTTGGTATGAGAAGTTTTTACTATATTGATTACACCATTAGTCTTTAGTCTCATAAAAATTTATTGGTAACTCAAATGGTGATGATGATGATAATAGTTTTAGAAATAATAGCTCATGTTTATTGTGCATAGGTCATATGTCAGATTAAATTAAATTAAGAAAATTAAATTCATTCTATAATAGGACTGTTATCTAGGTTCTATTATCAACACTTTACAAATAATACCCGTAGATAATAAATACCTTATCAAATGTCATGCTCATTAGTTATAAGATGTAGATTGCCACTGATGTTAGGTAAAGTATATGCTGTATCTAAAAGGTTTTTTGCATATGTAACATTAACATTTTAAAAAATGAATTTCAAAAGTTTAACAACGATTGACTGGTGTTGGAAGATGTGGTGCTTTTAAAAAATATACCAAAATTTTTTGATGCTTCTCCCTCAAAAGAAGCCTAATTCAAAAAAAAAAAAAAAAAGAAGCCTAATTCCTCTTTCTCTGAAGGTAGACACGACTAGTAAATCATTGCTAATAGACAGAATTTTGCAGAAGTAATGATGCTATGTGAATTCCAAGGTTGGGGCATGAAAATAATGTTTTTCACTTGGCTCTCTCCTTGGATCACTTCTTCTGAGGGAAGTCAGCTACCATGTCATAAAGATACTCAAGCAACATATGGAGAGGTCCATGTGGAGAAAATCAACATGTAGTATCAACTCCCCAACCATATATATAGTATCATCCAGTCCCAGACAACCCTTGAGATGACTGCAACCTCATGGTATACCCCAAGCCAGAAGTATCGAGTCATGCCACTCCCCAAATCCTGACTTACCAAAACTATGAGAGATAATAAATGTTTACTGTGGTTCCTACACAGCAGTAGATAATTGATACTGAAGGCTTCTATTAATTCATTAAATTAAAATATTTAGTAAATAATCACATGATATGAATGCTGCAGACATAAACAAATAGGAATCCCCTTCTTTTCTGAATTTGACCTTGGTTTGACTATTCTGATATTCCATTACTATAGAAGGGACATCTGAAAGCTCTTTAATGTTGAACATATTACATTATCGATTCTCTAATGTAAGAAATGTGGGAATATTTGCCAAAGACCTACCAATATATTTCATAATCACAAATTTCTTATCAGTATAAATTATCTGATGTGAACAGGGTTTGGGCCATGCCGAAGGGATTTCCTACATCCTTATTTTCTGTTTCAAACCAGTATAAATAACCTGATGTTCTTTAAAGGCTGATCCACCTCTAAAGGCTTTCTCACATTTCTTATTCTGATAGGGCTTTTCACTAGTATGAATTCTTACAAGTTGAAAAAGCTTGACATTCATTCCTTATATTCATAGAGTTTCCCACCAGTTTGACTTTTCTGATGTTGAGTAAGTTTCCTGTGTTCTTTAAATGTCTCCATGTTCCTTATGTTTCTGGAGTTTTATACTATCAGTTTTAATTCTCTTAAGTACAATAAATTTTGAACTAAGTCCTAAGGCTGCCTCACATTCCTTGTATTTAAAGTGTTTCATATCAGCATGAATATTCTCATGTCCAATAAATTGAGAGCCATTTCTTATATTCACAGGGTTTTTCACCAGTATAAATTCTTTCATGTTGAACAAGTTGGGAGTCATGACTAACAGCTTCCAACATTGTAGTTTCACACCAGTATGAATTCTTTGATGTTGAGTGTGTCTTCCATGCATTCTATATTCCATTCCGCATTCCCTACATTCATAGTGTTTTGTATCAGCATAAATGATTTTATGTGCATTGAAGTTTGAACTAAATCTAAAGGCTTTCCTACATTCCTTATAGTCACATGATTTCTCACCAGTATGAATTTATCCATGGTTCAACAGGAAATGAACCCCTACTAATGATCCTTCCTCAGTTCTTACATATCTAGGATTTCTCACCAGCATTCATATTAACTATATGCCATCTCAAGTTCCTGACATTCATAAGATTTCCCACCATTATGAATTCTCTCATTTTAAACAATGTGTAAGACACAAATATAGGCCTTCCAATATATTTACGTTCATGGTTTTTACACCAGTTTGAAATATCTGAGTACAGTGAATAGTAATCCAGTACTAAAGTTCTTCACACATCCTGTATATTCATAGGATTCTTTTCTGTTAAAAATTCTCTAAGGTAGAATAAAAGGTATCTGTTTTCTTGAGACAGTATTTCTCCAAAGCTGATTATCTTATAACTCATATCTAAATCTGAAACAGAATAAGAAAACAAATGTACTTTGTATTTCTATAACAGAAAGAAAAATTTTTGTAAAAGAAATGAGACAAATAGGAACTTTGAAGCTGTTATTAGTTACAGTGTGCACTAACTGAATGAGGGTAGAACTTAATATGACTAAAGTCCTTCTAAGTGATGGAAATTGCACAGAGAGAAAGCCATGGCAAGAAGATGGAAGTCAACGGAGCCCAGAGGAGAAAGGGAACACCTCACCATGGGCATTACCAGTGACAGAAAAGCCCAAGAATCAAGGATCACCAGTAGCCAGTCCCAGAACGTCACAGTCTTCAGGAAGAAAGCATCACCTTACTGATGCCTTGACTTTGGACCTCTCTTTCCTCAAAACTGTGAGTCAATAAATTCTCATTATGTAAACCAACCCATTGTGTGGTATTGGTTTTAGCAGTAGGTAAACTAACTAAGATCTTTATCAAATATTATCAGATATATGAGTTGCAAATATTTTCTCCTCATTTGTGACTTATATTCTCATTCTCTTAACTGACTTTTGAGGAGCACTTTTAAATTTTGAGGAACTCCAGTTTATCAATTTGTTCTTTCATTCACTGCCCTTTCGGTGTCACAGCTACCAAATCTTTGCCTCACCCAATGTCATAAAGATTTTCTCCCTTGTTTTCATTGAGAAGTTTTAGAGTTTTGGTTTTTTGTGTTTTTTTTAAAGATTTATTTATTTACTTTTAAAAAAATTTACACTCCCCCGCAGATGGTTCTCATCTGTCTGCTCATTGTTTGCTCACCTTCTCCAGGAGGCACCAGGAACCAAAACTGGGACCTCCCACATGGGAGGCAAGTGCCCAATGGCCTGACCACATCCACTTCCCACAGGCTGCAGCATCTGCTGGCTTGTGGCATCAACTTGTTTAGGCATATGCTCGTTGCAGCAGATTGTTGCCTCTGGCTCATTGTGGCAGGTTGCAGCATCTAGCTTGTTGCAGTGGGTTGTGGCATCTACTCTTCCTTAGGAGGCACTGGGACCTGAACCAGGACCTCCCATGTAATAGGTGGGTGCCCAACTGGTTTAGCCACATTTGCTTCCTTATGGTTTTGGGTTTTGCATTTAGTTCTGCAAATGCTTTTGTGATAATTTTTGTATATGGTGTGAGGTATGGATCAAAGTTCAGTTTTTTTGCATATGGATATCTGATTGTTCTAGCAACACTTATTGAAAAGATTACACTATATCCACTTAATTCCCTTTGATCTTTTGTCTAAAATCAGTTGTTCATATAAGTGGGGTCTATTCTTAGACTCTATTCTTTTCCATTCATCTACGTGTCCATTTTCATGCCAATAACACACTATCTTGTCTTGGAATTAGGTAATTTTATTCCTCCAACTTTGTTCTTATTCAAACTTGTTTTGCATATTCTGTATGCTTTGCATTTCCATATGAATATTAAAATGTATTAGTTAATTTCTTATGAAGAAGCCTGCCATGATTTTTATTACATTGAATCTGCATAGATCAGCATGGGGAAGAATTGACATCTTAATACAATTGAATAATCCAGACCATGAACATGATATTTCTCTCCATTTATTTGTTTTTTAAATTTCTCTCAACAGTATTTTGTAATTTTCATTTGATAGATCTTTCAAAACTTCTGTCAGACATATACCTAAGTATTTCATATTTTTATGCTATTTTAAATGTTTCAATATTGTATATATGGTTATACCATTCCCATCACAGGGGTTAGGGACGCAGTGACCCTGCAGTCTAGAAAATCCATATAAAAATTTTTGGCCCTCCCTTTGTACCAGAGAAGTAGTATATAAGAGTACATACATTTTATGCATTATGAGTTACTAGACTTTTTCAGATATCTCTACATTTCTGGCCTTTGTGTGTTGTCTGCTGGCTTTTGCATTCTTTTCACAAACTTTAGCTTTTTACTTACTTTAACTTTAAAAAAGAAATTATGTATATTTATGGTAATAAAAGATAAAATATGTTGATATTATATGATATTATACATATATTTTATACATTTCTGAATTTCTAAACATTTTCTATGTCATCTGCTGGTCTTTGCTTGTTGTCTGTGACTTCTGCAAAATTTACCATTTAAATTTTGTATGCCAAACCACAATATATTGAAGTTGCAATGTGGAAGGGATAACTGTACAAATACAAGAAATAAAACTGATTTTCATATATTGATCTTCTATCTTCCAAGTTGGTAAACTTAATTATTTGTTCTAGAAGCCTTTTTTTCCCCACAAATTTCATAGGATTTTCTACTAAACAATCTTGTCATCTGTGAATATAATTTTATTTCTTTATTTCTAATATGGATGCCTTCTTTTTTTTTAAAGATTTATTTTATTTATTTATTTATCCCCCCCCCCTTGTTGTTTGTGCTTGCTATCTGCTCTCTGTGTTTGTTTGTTGTGTGCTCTCTGTGTCTGCTTATCTTCTTTTTAGGAGGCACCAGAACCGAACTTGGGACCTCCCATGTGGGAGGGAGGTGCCCAATCACTTGAGCCACATTTGCTCCCTGCTTGTGTCTCTCGTGTCTCCTCATTGCATCATTTCATTGCGTCATTTTGTTGCATCAGCTCGCCATGCCAGCCCTCATATCAGCTCCCTGTCTTGCTTATCTTCTTTAGGAGGCACCAGCAACTGAACCCAGGACCTCCCATGTGGTAGGTGGGCACCCAACTTCTTGAGCCACATCTCCTTCTCTGGTCATCTTCTCTTCTTTTGTCTTATTGCACTGACTAGAACCTCCAGTACAATATTGTATAGAAATGGTAAGAATGGATGTCCTTGCCTTGTTCCTGATCTTAGGGGGGAAAAAACACCCAGAATTTCACTGCTCTGTGTGAAGTTAGCTGTAAATTAACTTCACTGATACCCGTTATGAAGTTGAAGAAGTCCTTCTATAGCTAACTTACTGAAAGTTTTTAATAAATTTTAATTCATGAGAATGGTTGTTGGATTTTATTAAATGCTTTTTCTGCATCTATTGAGAAAATAATTTTCCTTTTAATTAATTAAGATGAATTACATTGACTGATATTTTAATGTTATGTCAATCTTTCATTCCTGGGATGAAGCCATCTTGATTCTGGGATTCTAATTTCTAAACTGCGAAGAATTTTTCCATCTGTTCTCATGGAGGTAATTAACCTTGTTTCTTTCCTTGTGTTGTGTTTATCTAGTTTTAATATCAGATAAGTGGTGGCCTCATAGAATACAATGGGAAGTATTTCCTTCTGTTCAGTTTTATGGAACAGTTTGTGTGGAATTAAATATTTAGTAGAGGGGCCGGCTGTAGCCCAGTGGATAGGGCACCAGTTCACCACATGGGAGGCCCCAGGTTCGGTTCCCGGGGACCTCTCCGAGCAGGGCAGACTGCCTTGAGAGGGCAAGCTGCCATGGGTGGGGCAGAGCCACCATGGGCAGGGCAAAAAGCCGCCATGGGCAGGGCAAAGCCGTCATGGGCAGAGCAGGTCACCCACGAGCAGAGCAGAGCCACCCGCAAACGGGGCAAGCCGCCCACGAATGGGCAAGGCTGCCGCTCACCAGTGAGCTGACTTGGCGTGTCCCCACAATGGGGGGAGACAAAACAGACACAGAAGAATGCAAGAATGAACACAGCAAGAACAAGCAGAAAAGGGGGGGGGATATGTAACCAAATAAATAAATAAATAAATATTTAGTAGAATTCATTAGTGAAGGCATCTGGGTTTGGAGTTTTCTTTCTGGGGAGGTTTTAAAAAACATTCAATTTCCCTGAAAGATGAAATATATTCATATTCAGATTATGTTTTTCTTCTGGGATTAGCTTTGTAACTTTATGTCTTTCAAATAATTTGTCCATTTTATCTGAGTTTTCAAATTTATCCCTTATTATCATTTCAATATTAGTAGACACTATAGGGATATCACCTCTCTCTTTTTATATTGGTAAATTATGGTAATTATCTTTTGTTTTCCTCATCAGTCTGGCTAGAGATTTATCAATTTTAACAATCTTTAAGAGTCTGCTTTTGGTTTAATCTATTTTCCTCTATTGTTTTTCTGTTTTCTATTTCACGCATTTCTGTTGTGATCTTTATCATTTCTTTTCTTCTACTTTTGGTTTTGTTTGCTCTTCTTGTTCTAGTTTCTTAAACTAGAAATGAACATTAGTGATTTGGGAACTTTCTTATTTTCTAATATAGGAGTTTGATGCTACAACTTTCCCTCTAAACATAGCGTTAGCTGTATCCCATGAGTTATTGTGTTTTCATTTTCATTAAGTTCAAAATAATTTCTAAATTCTCTTTTAATTATTCTTCATTCTATGGGTTATCTAGAAGTGTGTTATTCATTTTTCAAATATTTGGGCATTTTCCAGAAAGGTTTCCATTATTTATTTCTAATTTTATTCCAACTTTGTCAGAAAATGTACTTTGTGTTACTTGAATCATTTTAAATTTATTAAGTCTTGTTTTATGGCCATAATACAGTCTGTCTTGGAAGATGTTCTATCTGCAATTGAAAAGAATGTGTTGGGTGCAGTGTTCTAAAAATTAGATCTACTTTTTGATAGTATTCCTTACTTCTTCTATATCTTTATTTTCACAACCAATTATAGAGAGAAGTGTCTTAAAACCTCTTCATTTGTGGGTTGACTGTTTATCTGTACAGGTCTGTCAGTTTTCCTTCCATGTATTTTGAAACTCAGGTATTTGTTCTATAAATGTTTAGTATTGTTAGCCCTCTGGGTAAATTGACCCTTAAACATTATAAAATGAATTTCTTTATCTCTAATAGTCTTTGCTCTGACATGTACTAAGTCCAATAACCACTCAAACTGATAGTAGGGTTAGCATGGTTTATTTTTCCATCCTTTTACTTTTAAGCAATCTATGTTTTTATATTTAAAGTGGGTTCCATGTAGGTAGCATATAGTTGGGTCTTACTTTTTCATCCAATCTGATATCTCTTCCTTTTAATTGGGGGTGTTTACACCATTTATACTAAAGATGATTATTGATATGATTTTGCTTAAACCGCCAACTGCTATTGTTTACTATTTGTCCCAATGGTCTTTGTTCCCTTTTTTTTTACTTCCTTCTTTTGGGTTGAGTATTTTTTATTATTCTATTTTATTTCTTTGTTGACTTTTTAGCAGTGACTGTTTTGTTATTCTAGTGACTACTTTAGTATTTATATCATATGGCTTTAACTTACTTCAAATTATCTATCATCCATCTATCTATCTATCTATCTATCTATCTATCTATCTATCATCTATCTATCTATCTCTCTATATATTATTCTGTTTTCCATATAGTATAAGAACCCTATCACAGTATATTTTCATTTCTCCCCTTTCCATTTTTTAAGTTATTAAAATGGGGAGATTGCTGGAGAAGACCGGGTTGGGGGGGGGGGACAG
>PVKH010012669.1:0-17164 GCA_004027955.1 Chaetophractus vellerosus
GATCTATGTCTGATGGCAAAGCCCCAAAATGTGTGTAACTAACAGAGGTGTTATGCCACTCTTAGGGATGTGCATGTGGGGGGTTGTGGGGGGTGTGGGGGGTGGCATATGGGTACTCCTGGAATTTCTGTGTAACATTTGTGTAATCAATGTATCCTAAAATGTATATAGATATATAAAAAATAAATAAAAAATTAATTTTAAAAAAATCCTCCAGATGTGCAGTTAGACCTTCAGTTTTAGCTCTCTCTTCTTTTTCTATATAGACATTTATGGCAATGAACTTCCCTCTCAGTACAGCTTTTGCTACATCCCTTAGGTTTGGATATGTTGTGTAGTCAGTTTCTTTCATTTCAAGGTTGTTACTGGTTCTTTTGAGGTATCCTCCTTGACCCACTTTTTGTCTAAGATTGTGCTGTTTGACTTCCATATCTTTGTGCCTAATCTGGCTCTCTGGCCATTACTGATTTCTAATTTCATTCCATTGAGGTCAGAGAAATTACTTTGTATGATCTCAATATTTCTGAATTCATTAAGAGTTGTTCTGTGGCCTAGCACGTGGTCTATCTTGGAGTATGATCCATGTGCACTTGAGAAGAATGTATATCCCACTGTATTTGTGTGTAACATTCTGTATATGTCTATTAGGTCCAGATCCTCTAATGTATTAATCATGATCTTTGTTTCTTTATTGATTCTCTGTCTAAATGTTCTGTCTAATGGTGATAATGGTGTATTAAAGTCCCCACTATAATTGTAGAGGGATCTATTTCTCCACTTTTGGTGTTTCCAGTGTTTGCCTCATGTATTTTGAGGTGCCCTGATTATATACATAAATGTTTATGATTGTTCTTTCTTCTTGAAAGATTACCCCTTTTACTAATATATAGTATCTGTCTTTGCCTCTTGCAATGGTTTTGCATTTAATGTCTATTTTGTCTGATATTAGTATAGCTACTCCCACACTTTTATGGTTATTATTTGCTTGTAAAATTGTTTTCCAGCCACTAACTCTCAGCCTGCTTGAATCCCTTGGTCTAAGGTGGGTTTCTTGTAAACAACATATAAATGTTTGATTTCAGGTGTACTGTCTTCCACAACACTAATTCTTTCTTTTGTGTGCTCAAATCTGCTTTTATGTGATTCTAGTGTCTTTTAGATTTCTTGAATTTTACCATTCATCACTATCATATCCATTATCTTTTTATGTATGTTTACAATTTCTTCTGTATGTTTTCTTACTGTCTACTTAATATCCTTAATCTCTTCCTTCACTTCATTAATTTAGTCCATGATATTTGTTTGGACAGCTTTGATTAGTTGTACGATGTTCTGCATCTCTTCTTGGTTTTTACTTTGTTCATTGGACTGGTCCATGTCTTTCTGTTTCTTATTATGGCCTGCAATTTTTTGTTGCTCTCTGGTCATCTTTTTATCTTGATGAGTTTATTCAGTTGATTAGCTTCTCTCTCTGCTCTAGAGTTTAATTTAGCTGCTGGTTTTGTGTGTGTAAGTTTCCTCTTTGACACTTTGTTCTTCTTGTTTTATTTCCTTCTGTTTTCTATGTTTCTTTGAAGAAAAAAGATTAGGGCTATTGAAAGTGAGGAAGGTAAGAAAAGAAAAAGGATAATAGTAATAATAATAATAAGAGTTAGAAGAGGGGTCATATAAGACTAAGTAAAATGAATACTCAACTCATGTAAGCCATGTAGAGTCCTAGGAATAAAAAAAGTGGATGGGAAACCAAACAGAAAAAAATATATAGAATGTTTGCAAAGGCCAGAATGATGAGGAGAGAAAGAGAGAAGAAAGGACAGAAAGAAAAAAATTAATAAAAGAAAATAGAATAAACAAGATAGACATAAAAATCAGAAAAGTTGAGGACTAAATCAAGAAAGGAGGGATGTAAGAACCACAATAGAAAGCAAAAGATAAAAAGATGAATGAAGGAAAAGAGATAGCATTGGTAGACACAGAAAATGGGAAATGTGTATATCTATTACAGATGATGTGCCACACTGACAAAGCATGTATATGTGGGAGGTTGTGGGAGGTGTGGGAGGTGGGGCATATGGGTACCCTAAAGTTTCTGTGTAACATTTATGTAATTGATGTATCCTAAAAAATTGATTAAAAATTGATAAAATATAAAAAAAAATAAAATATAAAGGTGGGGGCAAGAAAGTGGAAAGAAAAACAAGAAGCAAAAAAATACAAACAAACACACAAGCAAGCAGTCAAGCAAAGCTAAGGAAGAACATCATTCCTTCTTGGGCCCTTTTGTTGCTTCTCAAGCTGCCTGTGTTCATCAATCAGTTTCCCTGTAGGCTTCTCTCTGTAGGTTTTGAGGTGGATTTTTGTGTGTAAATATGTTAAATATATTTTTAAATATTTTTTTGGGGAAATAAGGGACCCAGAAGAAGCTAATACAAAATATGTTTTACCTGTCCTACAGTATCAGCTGGATGTTAGATATCCTGGTGGATCACTACTCTTAGAGGAGCCAGGAATGACCTAGTATATTCAAGATAGAAATTCCTCCACTGAGCTACCTTTCTAACTGGTTCAGTAAGCTCTTCAGAAATCTATTCAATCACTTTCCCTAAGGCAGGTTGACTCTCCTAGGGCAGCGGGATTCAGCAGGTTGTGTGAGTAGATCCCCTTTCCCATCTCCTGGTCAGGTTGCCTACCCTTTGGAAATTCAAATGGGACCCTGATGACTGAGTTGACAGGACAGAAATGATTCTCGACCCTCTTCTAGAACCCCTTCCTCCCAGGGGACCCTAAATAGGCTCTTGGAAACTTATTAAGCACTTCCCACTTCCTGACTCCCTTAGGGCATTTGAAATTCTGATAGTCCCCAGTGCAGAACTATTAAATTGGCTGACTCCACCTCTCTCAGGCCAAGCCTTGGTATCCCAAGGTGGTTAGATAAATCAGGCTGCCTCAACAGATTCACTTCTCCCCTCTGCCTGGTGCCACAATGAGCTAGCTGGTGTGCTCCCCAAAGCTTAAAGGGTGTCCAGACAACCAAACTCACAGAAAGAAACCTCTCTCCACCCATTGCCAGAACCCTCTCACTCTTGGAGAATACTCCCTCTCACTATGAAGCTGGCAGTAGTCAGGGCTCTCCCTGGCTCTTTTTCCTGAGAGTGGGACTTAGCCATCTGTGATTTCCAGGCACTGGGCTAAAAACTCATGGTTTTATCTGGGGCAATTTATCTTCCTGTCCAGCTCCCTCCAGATCAATGCCTCAATGCCTCCTGTTCCATGGGGTCCCAGAACAGCTCACTCAGGCAGGATCCTGTCCCCAGTGAGTCAACTTTTGTGAGGGAGATGGTGAGCATCCACTTAAACTGATGCCATCTTGACTACCCATCCCAAATAAGTCCTCTTTTAAAACAGATTTCTGGTACTCCACATTGGCAGCCCTTTGGCAGATTAATACAGTAAACTTTAAATAAACACAACTAAAATACAGAAGGGTTGTGGGGAGGTAATGAAGTAAGAAGCTCCAGGAATTATTTCCTGCATGAGAATAGCTGCTGAGCTGGCACTGAATGTCTGAATCAACTATTTTGAAACTCCAGAAACTAGTAGAACAGTACTGAACATCCAGGTAAGAGTAGGAGTGAGGAGGATGAGGCAGTTAATTGCAGTAAATACTGGTGAGTTTCACTCTGTGCAGTGGCACCCATCTCCTTTCCAAGAGACTGCTTGCATGCAACAGTGTTGTCCACACCTCAAGCTCTAGTGTAGACAGCTGGTACCAGGTTGAGATATAAAGACCTAGTTCCCATAATCCTTGGGTCCAGAAGCTGGTTACTGATTCTGTTCAGCTAATTTACATCAATGTGGGCCAGCTCTGAGGGTGGCCACACGTTGTGTTTTAGTTGTCTAGGCTGCTCAAGCAAATACCATGAAATATGTTGGGTTAAACAAGGGGTATTTGTTAGTTTCTGGTATTGACACTAAAAGAAAATTTGAATCAAGGTGTCAAGATGATGCTTTCTCCCTGAAGATTGATGTTCTGGGACTGGAGGCTGATATTCTTTAGTCCTAAACTTGTCAAATGACAAGGTACATAGGGGCATCCCTGGTCTCTTCCTTTCCTTGCTTCTCTTCTGGTTTCCAGTGAATTTCAACTTCTTGCTTCTTGTGGCTTTCACTCTCTTTCTGAATTTCATTCTGCTTATAAAATACTCCAGTAAAGTATTAACACTCATCCTAATTGAGGCTTTTGTGGACCTCAGAAAATATCATGTCCTTAAAACTAATCCACTCCTGGGGGTGTGAAATTATTGCAGGTGGGATCTTTTTATTAGATTGTCTCAGTTGAGTATTTGATTAGATTACTTCAGTAGTGTGTGGCCAAGGGTGGGTCTTAATCCTCTTACTGGAGTCCTGTGTAAATGTGAATACTAGGGAGACAGAGAATGACAGAGACAGAGAGTAACCCTCAGAAGCTGAGAGAGAAAATCCCAGAAACCAGAAGGTGAAATCAATGGAACCCTGGAGAGAGAAAACCACAGAAGCAGAGAGAAAGCTTCAGGAAACCAGAAGCTGAAATCAATGAGACCTGCAGGAGAAGAGAGAGACAGGAGATGCTGCTATTATGCCATGCCTTGGGAGAAGATCCAGAGCATCACCTAATGCCTTGATTTGGACACTTTCTCAGCCTCAGAAATAAAAGCTTATATGTTACTATATCCCCATTTCTGGTATATTGCATTCTGGCAGCTTTTAGCAAACTAAGACCAGAGAAGAATTAGGTAATTTTGAATGTCAGCACAGGGAAGGGCAATTTGAACACATGATATTGACTGGCAATATGATGACATGTAACCTTGTGTTGAAAAATATTAAAGACCTCTGGTTGCTCATGTCCATGCCCAAGTTTGAAGACTGCAATTTCCTCAGTCTTTTAGTACATGGAGAAATTAATATGAATATTATTTATTAAAGGAATAAAAAAATCTAAGCTCTACAGAAAAATATAAGTTCCTCATGGTAAAAGGTATGTGTTGTGTTTAGGGGTCAAGGGTCTCCAGGGACAATGTCTAACCTTTCATTTGATCTATATCAAATGCCAATGACATGGGCATTGAAAAGTCAAGGGATCATTTAACCAACTGGCTGGGAGTGTCTCTATTAGGAGTCTATTCTCAAAATTGGAGGAGACTCTCCCTTCTTTTGTATCACATTTAGTCTGGATCACTTACCAGGTGATTCATTCATGTGTGGAGTTCAAGCTGTTCTTATAAGGGTAAGCCTTATTTTTGAGATTTCAAAAAGTTTACAGCTATGCTATGGTTACACCTGTCAAAATCCTCTGGCACCTAAGTTTATATCCTACTCTCAGATGATACATAGTGGCAGCAATTCATGCTGCTTTCTTAGACCTACTGGCTATCATTAATATTATAGCTATAAGTGTTCTTAGAGTGTACAACATGCCTGTAAATTTACTGTGGTGTCCAGAAACCTCAACATAGTCCCTAGAGTATAATAATTATTTAGAGATTATTTAACCACTTATTTATCTATTAGTATAATATAGAGTAATTAAAGAAGTTGTGAGTTTTAGAGATTAATTAACAAAAACATGGAATTTTAGGAGAAAGGATTACATTCCATTGGTGTGAAAAATGTGATATGAGTAAAAGAAGAATAGAAGATATTTCAGTTGTTTTATGTGAACAAATCAAGGCAGAGATTTGAGTTGTAGAATGGGGGGCCGTTCTAGATATTTAATTGAATAAAAGGTATATACAAGTATATTATTCAGCCAAAGGGGTACCTTTGCAATATATTAATAATTGGTTGGTTATTATAAAGGGTATTTATTTGGGAAAGAAGCTTACAGTTACCAGGCCACAAAGTATATATTTCTTCCCTCACCAAAGTCCATTGTCACATGTTGGAACAAGGCAGCTGCTGATGTTTCCCAGGGTTTAGGCTTTGTGGATTCCTCTCTTCGCAGGGCTGCATTTCTCTCTGGGCTTAGCTCCTCTGCTTGCTCCACAAGGCCAACTGTAGACTATCAGGTGAATGGCTCACTTCTCTCCTCCTGGGGCGAACTCTCCAACATCAGGACTACTTCTCAAAAATCTGCTGCTCAAATCTGCTCCCTCTGTCTTTTGCCTTGCCCTTTATACTTGAGACCACACCCACTGAGGGGTGGGGCTCAATGCCCTACTGACATGGCCCAGTTAATGCCCTAATCATAACCTAATCATGCCCAGATGAACAGATCAGTTTACAAGCATGATTCAATATCAATTTTTGGAATTCATAATTACATCAAATGGCCTACAATAAGCAAATAAATAAATATATAAATAAATAATACATAATTTAAGAGAATCACTCATGAAGATTATTGACATTCTCCAACATGACATTTCTTTAACAACTTTGTCCAGAATGAATACAGCAAAACACGCTCTTGCTGGGTGACGTTTAGAAGTACATTTCTGAAGTTCACTGATTCACAAAACATAATGGATGTTCTAGTACAGAAAGGTCCATCCATACCAATGTTCAGAGGAGGATGGTTGGGATGACAACAATGAGGAAGGGAGGGGTTGCATGTATAGAACACTCAAACTGTGTTTAGGATTCCAGTCAGATGGTTCTCAGTGCTAACTTGGCATTCATCATTCAGATACACTTACAGGAGCAGACATTTATAATAAAAAATGAGACTTCATTATAAAGAAATATCACATGAGATATCATGTGATATAGTCTTGAAATTTCCCAACAAACTGGCAATTATTACTTTCAGATGTTATTTATATAATCTGCCCTGTAGAATTCATAACTAAATTAGTATTTTCCAACTTCAAGTGATTCTACAGGTTCATCATAACAGAAGAAATAATCAGATCTGCCACTTTTTAACCATAGCTATGATTTGAATATTCCCCTCACAGATCTCAGTTTCTTCATCAATAAAATGGTTTAATTAAACCATTAATATAAAGGAATGAAGTGTCTTCTAACAGACACAAGTGATAGGCCTACTATACGTTAAAATAGCAGAAAAAATCTTGAAGCATTATATAGCATCTGCATAACTGAACAGGTTTCACACAGCACTTGGGATCAGTAGGTTCTTCCTCTCGCAACTCAACAAAACTCAAGTGTCTATGAAAAGATTTAGGGTAGACATTGAGTAGCACAAATCAGTGTTAAGATGCTGGACTGTGGCTCATTTATTTTCCCAAAAGATTTTATAATGAAAAAATAATACAATCTTTTATAAATTAACTTTCTATCAATTTTAAAAGACTGAACACTGAGAAGAATGTACATGATTTGGCAAACATTAAATCACTGGTGCGCATGCAACACTGTGACAACTTTTTGTGAATAAAATGACAGTCCAGAGTTAGAGTTCTTGCCCACTTAATTTTACCTTGCCCTGAACCTGTTGCTCCCTGCCTAAGGTTACACTTTTTTTCTCCTATGGCTTTGTCTCCTCTTTCTAACTCCAAACTTGTGGCATGGATCAAAAGATAAATTCCATTTCTCCAAATAACAAATCTTCCAAATTACAAATTTTAGGTTGTACCAGAATTTTTTAAAAATCATAGATTTGTTCAACACAGTGAACCCTAATGTTAACTATGGACTATAGTTATCAGTATAATTATTATAATTCTGTTTCATCAACTCTAAAAAGTACTACATTAATGCAAAGTGTTAATAACAGGAAAAATGATTGTGTGAGAGTGGTATGGGAACATAGTACTGTTTTCCCCTTTTTTATTTATTTTTTAAGTTTATTTTGTACATTTGATAAATGAAAATGTAAACAATTAAAAACTAAAAAGTAAACACAGATGAATAAATATATGCATTTCTCAATTAAATGTACTGATACATATAAAATTTTTTTCAATAAAACAATATGTTACACAACATATTTGGTACATATTAATGCATTCATACAGTATTTGTCCTTTTGTGTCTGGCTTGCTTTGCTCAATATGTCCTTCAGGTTCATCTATGTTGTCATATGCTTTATGACTTCATTTATTCTTACAGTTGCATAATAATCCATTGTGTGAATAGACCACAGTTTGTTTATCCATTTTTCTGTTAATGGACACCTGGGTTGTTTCCAACTTTTGGCAATGGTGAATAATGTTGCTATGAACATTAGTGTGCAGATATCTATTCATGTCACTGCTCTCAGTTCTTCTGGGTAGTGGTATTGCCAGGTCATGTGGCAAGTCTATATTCAACTTCTTTGGGAACTGCCAAATGCTCCTCCATAGTGGCTGGAGAACACAGTACTTCATGCATAATTTTTTGTGTGTAAATCTAAAACTCCTCTCATAAAAAATAATTTAAAAATAAATTCAATTATAAAGGGAAAGTAATACACAACATTAATCCAGCAAAGGAAAAACCTGTGCTCATGTCTATTGTCACACATATACCATTTAACAAATTCTAATACCCTTTCATGATTAAAAACAAAGAAACCATCAATCAAAACTAGAAATACATAGTTAGCATCATACTCAATGGTGTAAGACTGAAAGCTTTCCCAATAGGATCAGGAAAAAAGCAAATAACTTGCTTTCATCACTGCCATTCTTCTTTGTCCTGGATGCACTAAGCAGAACAATTAGGCAAGAAAAAGACAGAAAAGGCATCCAAATTGGGAAAGAAGAAGGAAAACTATCACTATTTACAGATGACATGATTTATATATAAAACATCCTCTAGAATTCACAAAAATACATTAGAGCTAATAAACATCAGCAAAGTTGTACAAAAATTTGTTGTATTTTATACCATAGCAATAGCAACAAACAAGCTGAAAAGCAAATTAATAAAACAACAGCATCATAAAGAACAAAGTACTTAGGAAGAATTTTATCCAAACAGTTGCAAGATTTATAACTTAAAGCTACTAAACATTGCTGAAAAACATTAAAGGAGGGGAACCTGGGGAAGATATTTTTGGGAACTAACATTAATGAAAACATTAACACCATTACTTTTTTATGAGACTTTGTTAAACATTGCAATTAGGCTAATTTAAAATTAGCCTAAGCAAAATAGTAAGATTTTAAGATAGTTTTAGAAAGGTCTTTTTCACTAAATTTGAGAAATTGGTATTACAATAAATACTGTATTTGTTCTGTATAAAACTTTAAATTTTAAATGATTTTTTATTTTAAATTACACTTAAATCTTTTAACATTATTCAAAATGTTGGAGTAAAAATTGCTCATTAACAATTAACATGATGTAAACCAGCTGTGGCTCAATTGGTGGGGCTCCAGTTTACCACAAGGGAGGCCCTGGGTTTAGTTCCTGGGTCCTCCTGGTGAAGGCAAGCCACCACATGGTGAGCTGCCTCAGCAGGATGACCCAGCAGGGCAAGACAAGAAGACAGAAAAATGCAAGGCAAATGAACACAGGGAGTAAAAGCAGCAAGGGGGGGATATACAAATAAATAAATAATAAATCTTTAAAAAAATTAACATGATGTAATGGAGCCACACATGTTCTTTTTCTTCCTGGGCTTCAATATGGTGAATCTGGGACCAGACTGTCCCAACTTACTAACTGGAAGGTTCCAACACTTTGTGTATTCATTGTCACAATTACATATTTTTTTCCACTCTCTCTGAATCTGTCAGAATTTCTTAGTTGTAATAATCCTGAATCGATAAAAGATGGTAAAGCATGACTTGATTGGAAATTTGCATTTCTAGTTAAAATATTCCATGACAAAATAAAGTATAAAGCACATGGGAACAATGCAGAAAATGAATGGTTTAAGGAAAATATCTCAGAAATTATATTTAGGGAAAAAAATCATCTCAGAGAAGCCATGGCAAAGGCCCACCCTCAGCATCAGGAATGCGGACCAGAAGCTTTTTATTCACTGGACACTACCCAAGTTGTCACAGAATAAGGTTGTCTCCCCCTGTAGTCCTGGAGATGAAGATTTTGTCCTCATGGTGGAAGCAGTTATGAAGTCCACAGGGCCTGACAAGGAGGTCTTTTCTGAGATGTTTGGACTCCTTTGGGACAAAAAATGGCATGCTGGCCACCTTCTCTTGGTCATGGTGTGCCACACAGGACACTTGGTGCTCACAGTAAGCTGTGGACATGTGCCTCCTCCAGGGTTCCCTCTGAATCTCTGAAATTTTCATATTATTCAATGCCATAAATTTGCAAGTTCAAAGGAAATGCAGCAAACTATCAACTGCCTTAATGAGAAGTAATAGAGATAACAAAAAGCAAAGTATAAGGTCAATATACAAAAGTCAATTGATTTCTCCTTTCTTGTAAAGTTCCCCTCAGTTCAAGAACCCCTCCTAGGCTGCTGGAGGGGTGTGGCCCTCCTTTACTCTACTTCCCCCAACCTCTAAGGAGGGAAGAGAGAAGGAGGAGATCTGAATGAGGAAAAGCACAGAAAGCAGGCCCAGGAGAGTCTCAATTGATGCCGATGCCCAAACCACACTGGAACTTGTTTTGTGGTCATTCTGGAAGGCCCCAAGGGCCAGGATTAGGGGCAGGGGCAGGAGCTTCTTCTCCAGCATAGCACTCATGGTGCAGTTGCTGTCCATTTAGTCTTTGAAGAAGTTGGTTTTGGAGAGGTCCAACTGGTACCATGTTAAGATATTTTTTTTTCATTTTTTTCACATTTAGAAAAAAAACTGACAAAGTTTTAATGTCCAATGTGATAGCCACTAACTCGTATATTTTGATGAATACTATTTTAATTTAAAGTAAATTAAACTGAAAATACAGTTGTTCAGTTGCACTGGCCATATTTCCAGTGACTATGTAAAAGATATATATATATATAATGTTTATATAAAAAAATACCAGCTCATTCACTAGCTCATAATGAATGGAATGATATTAAAAACTTTGAAGCATTCTCAGAGCATCTAACTCATTAGGTCACTTATCACACCCTCAGACATAATACTATCTTTAATTTTGTGATTATCAATTTCTGGCTAATTTTTAGTGGTTAACAATTATTTTTAATCCCAAAAATATATATTGATTGTTTTGTAGGCTTTCTGCTATATGCATAAATTCATTTATGATTCATGTCTTCTGTGTTTTTCTTATTGTTGAAGATTAGATTTGCAAGATTATTCCATGTGCTGTGAGTGCCTCTAATTTTGTAATGTCCATTGTTGCATAGTATTCAAATAATTTCTTCTACCACAATTTCTTTCTCCATTCTTTTATTAAATCCTTGTGTTTTTATTGGATTTTGCAATACAACTGTATTACAAAAATGCTTTTTTAAGGCTATTCTATGAATCCTTTAGTACATGTGCAATGTGCTCCAGGGTGAATAATACTTAGTATTGGAATTGCTGAATCAAATTGCATTGCACTGTTTCTGCAGCAAGGTATACTTTCAACCTCAGTATAGGAAAGCTATGTTTATTCTATATGCTTGCAAACACTTGTTATATTTTATAGGAATATAAAACATATTTATAATTTAGTCTTTAATTCTCATCTACCAATAGTAATGAATAGTTTCTCCTTTTTCCTGCATCACATCCACATTTCTCCATTCTATTTGTTTTCATACTCAAGATAAAGGCCAAAAGAGTCTCCTACTCCAGGCTATTCAAGATGTTATCACACTTTTAAGGAAGGGGTTTTGATTATGTACTTAGAATGTTTGTACTCCTTGTAAAAAAGAGAATTGAATGCCATTTTGGGATCTACTTCCTCTGCATCTTCCTTCAAGCTTTTCCTACATGTATGTTCAATTTTCCACTACTTTATGGATCACCATTCCAGAATACTTTTAGTTTAGATAAGGATGGAATTTCCATTTGTTTCCAATTTCTCATCGCTGTCACTGATTTTGGACAAAAAGTGAGTGTAAGTACAGAATGAGAAGTAAAACTAAGAATTATTAAATAACTAAGTTTCCCATGCATATGAAAAGAGTGGAGTATATTTTGTGAATATAAATTAATTTTTGAACTCATAAAAATTCTTGAGAGTAACATAATGATTTCCAATTATTAAAGAATTCATTCAGAATTGAAAAATAGCAAGGAGGTTTAGATTTAAGTACTAAACAGGTATTGTAGTACAGTGTCAATTAAATTTGGTTTTATATCAGAATCTGTTTGAGACTGTGAAAAAAGTAAGTGACTTCTTGCACTATTCTATGTATTTGCATTTTATACCTACAACAAATGAAAGAGGGAATGAGTTCATCTGATTGTAGGTAAGTTTGTATGTTTACTGAAACTTTTAATTATCTGGAAAATTGCTATATTCTCTTCTAAATTCAAATTAGTTAGAAAACTAATTCATCTATGATAGGCTTTTTAAAATAATGTGATGATAGGGGAGCAGATATAGCTCAAGTGTTTGAGCACTGGCTTCCCACATATAAGGTCTTGGGTTCAACCTCTGACCACAGTACCTCAAGAAAATGTGATGATATAATTAAAAGAAAATAATATTGCTTCATGTAAAATTGGCATTTATTTGATTTACACTGATTTGCAAAAATCTACAATTCTTTTCCTTCTTCACCCTGACCACTGAATTCATTCACAAAATCAGACAATGTGCATGTATTTTCTATGCTCATCTTTGCATATGTGTGCAGTTATATATCTGCATTCCCTTTTTAAAACTTTTAAAATTAATTAATTAATTTTTAAAGATACATCAATAACATAAATATTACACAAAATTTTTAGGGATACCCATATGCCCCACCTCCCACACCTCCCACAACCTCCTACATATACATTCTTCATTAGTGTGACACATCACCTGCAATAGATATACACATTTTGGGGCTTTACCACTAAGCACAGAGCATCGTTCACATTGTAGACCACACACTCTCCCACACAGTTCTGTATGTTATATGATGATATAAAATGGCCTATATCTGTCATTGCAGTGTAACTCAGGATAATTCCCAAGTCCCCAAAAAGCCCCTGTAGTACACCTTCTGCATTCCCTTTTAATGATCCCTAATGGTAGCTGGTGTAGATCATAAACTGTGTGAGTTACAACTTGTTCAGACTCATTCCTGATGCAATCAGATGCTAAGTAAACATATTCTCTCACAAAAGTTGTGGCCAGGTGTGCTGCACAAATATCAACCCAAGCTACCCACATCTGTTTTTACTTCAAAATCACAAGGGCAGAAAGATGTCCATTATAAAGGTCATGATCCACTTTTAAGTACAAAGTTTAAAAAAATAGCGTCTATGGAATTGGATAGATTGATAGTAATAAAAGAGTTGTCAATTGCAAGAAACCTAGAGAATAATCTAGGGACTGAATAACATGGTGAACCTAGAGATGGATGAAGATTGTAGTTAATAGTACTAATTAAAGAATGGTCTTATATAAACAAGAACAAATGTACATCACTGTTATAAGGTGGTAAGAATATAGTGATGAATGCAAAAATATAGTTAATGTAACAGCAATATCAGAATCTCTTTATATCAAAGTGAAATAAGGCATTATGTCAACACTAAGGGTCAATAGAAGGGGTTATATGAAATTATCTTTTGGACTTAGGAAAATGTTCAGAGGTTTACCAGGGCAATGACTGCACAACTCTGTGATGAAAGTGAGAGTCACTGAGCATATACTTCAGATAGAATATACAAGGCATGAGACTGTGAACCCTGTGGTGGAAGATGGACTGTGAGTAACAGTACAGATATGAGAGTGTTCTCTCATGAAGTATAAAAAAATGTACAATACTGAAACAGTGTGTTAATAATGGGGGTATGGAAAAATATGCCAAGTGTATGCCATGGACCATAGTAATAATAGTCTGAATGTATTCTTTTATAATGTGTTGCAAATGTTCTACAACAGTGTAAGGTATTGGTGGAGGGATGAGGTATGGGAATTATGCACATCATGCATGATTGTTTTGTAAGCTCACTACTTCTCTAATAAAAAATAAAAATGTAAAGTATAGTCTCTGTCCCCAAGATGGAACTGTGCAGTCATAGAATATTGAGTAACAATAATTTTCCCACAATATGGTGTTAAATGAACTTCTGGATGTCTGTGCCCTACAATGTTTACCTCAACATTCAGTGAGTGCTCATTACTTTTATAATGAAAAAGCTACTTTTATAAACATTTTTTTCATGTTATCAGTGTTTGGATATTTCAACTCTACTCCCTAACTTCAATATCTTTTCATCCAGGTCCACTTAATACAATTTAAAATAAAATAGAAAGATCACTGAAATGTATACCTAATGCAATTAAAAGGGGAAATGTTAGGTTGTATAGAAACAATAATTTTTTTAAAAAATTTACAGAATAACACTACACAATGAACCTAAGTGAATGTTTTTATTCAAATGTGTTTTCTCTTTAGTTTTTTATTGTTTATATTTTCAATTATTAAATGTACAATATAAATTTTAAAGAGAAAAAAAAAGAAAACCAATATTGAACTTTTACATTAAAAACAAAATTTAAAGTAAAAAAAAACATGAAATTTAATTAATTGTACAGATATAAAATGGTGGACTTCCAGGAACATGAGACTCTCTTCTCCTCCAGAAAAAAATAGCTAGAGGACAGGCTGGGTTTAAGACACTAGGCAAAGGCTGTACACTGCCCAGAGGAGAGAGGGACAAATGAGGGAAATCATGATGATAGAACTGTGAGTTGAAACCACTGTGTGCTGCTGCCAACACCTCCCCCCACACTAAAGACACTTTGAAATTTTCACACCTCTGGGCTAGTGACTACTGACAAACTGGACTCCAAAGATCTGCCAGGAAATGGGAGAGAGAGGGACACAGCATAATTTGGGTTCACCTTCTGACCCAAAAATTTGGCCTGCTGTGCCCCATGAGCACTTCCAGGCAAGGTGGAACCACACATTAGTGTGCCCTGGGAGCTGGTGAAGGACTGGAGAAGCCCAACCTTCACAATCTCCCTCTCTTCTAGCTGGGACTAATTGTTGAGGATGCCCCAGGAAAAGGGAGAGCGGGACACAACCTATGTCTGACTCAGCTTTTCACTCAGAAATTTGGTCTTCGCTGTCCCAGGAGCCCTTCCAGACTGGACTGGGGCTGTGCCATTGTTTACCTTGGGAGCCCACAAGGAGCTAAAGATATACAACCTTCCCAATCTCCTCCTCTACTAACTAGGACTGATTGTTGAGGACTCAGAGGGGAGTGGAAATATTTCTCAGCCAGGAAAAGGGAGAGGACTGCTAGAGGAGGCTGGAGAACTGTCTCACAGAAAGCTTGAATTACAAGTCTCATAGCCTCCAGACAGGAAGCTCTATCACATTGATCCAGTTTGTGTTGCAAGAAATACACTCTGACAAGGCATTGAACTGAGAGCTGCCAAAGAACACCACCTGCTGGCAGACCAAGGAAGTATACACAAGGAAATTAAAAATAAGTAGGAGAGGTTTTTTTCTGGTATCTATAGCCTCCCTCCCCAAGGCCCTGGGAAGCAATTCTACATCCAATTAGTGCATCCAGTGCCCAGTTTTGAGCAAAAGCAAGAAAATACTAAGAATCCATGTTGAGCCAAGAATCAAATAGCAGTAGTAACACACAGCCTTCTGCCACTAAATCCCTACAAAAGAGAAAGAAATTGAGCATCTGAGTAAAGTACATCCTAATCAGATGACTAGATATTGACAAAAACTTACAAGCCATACTAAGAAAATAAGACATGGTCCAAGAAAAGGAATATAGCAAATCCCCAGAAGAGAAGATTTTGAGAGAACTAATGAACAAGATGCACTCAAATTTCCAAAATCAAATTAGTGCATTGAAAAACAACATGGTTAAAGAGATAAATGACATCAAGAAGACGTTGAGGACAAAGAAGAAATTAAAACCCTGAACAAAAAAGTAACAAAGCTCATGGGAATGAAAGGCACAATAGATGAGATAAAAAACACATTTGAGACATAAAACAAGAGACTCAAAATGACAGAAGAAAGAATAAGTGATACCAAAGGCAGAAGAGCTAAAATTGAAGAGAGAAAATAATGGAAAAAAATTGAGCAGGGGCTCAGAGAATTGAATGAAAACACAAAATGCAAAAACATACATGTCATGGGAGTTCCAGAAGGAGAAGAGAAGGGAAAGGGGCAGAAAGAGCATTTGAGGAAATAATAGCTGAAAAATTCCAAACTCTCATGAAAGAAATGAATGTACAAGTCCAAGAAGCACACCATATCCCAATCAGAATAAATCCAAATAGACCTGCTCCAAGATGCATACTACTCAGAAGGTTGTATGTCAAAGATAAAGAGAAAATTCTCAGAGCAGCAAAGGAAAAGCAAACCATCACATACAAGGGATGTCCAGTAAGACTTAGTGCAGATTTCTCTTCAGAAACCATGGAAATGAGAAGACAGTAGTAAGATACAATTAGGATACTGAAAGAAAACAAAACTGCCAGCCGAGAATTCTTCATCCAGCAAAATTGTCCTTCAAATGTGAAGGTAAGTATAAAATATTCACAAACAAACTGAAACTAAAAGAATTTGCAAAAATTAATCCACATTTACAAGAAATATTAAAGGAAGCCTTAGAATCTGAGAGAAAAAAAACAGGAGAGACAGGTTGGAGAAGGGTATAGAAGAAAGAATAGCAGAAAGGATAGTCAAAAGAGTAAAAATACAGACAAAAATAAAATATGACATATGACATTAAAGAATAAAATGGAGGAAGTAAATAGTGCATTTACAGTAATATCATTGAATGTGAATGGATTAAACTCCCCAATCAAAACATATAGGCTGAATGAGTGGATATAAAAACATGAGTCATCTATATGCTGCTTACAAGAAAATCACCTTAGACCCATGGATACAAACTGGCTGAAAGTGAAAAGTTGGAAAAAGATACTCCACATGAATAGTAACCAGAAAAGATCAGGAGTAGCTGTACTAATATCAGACAAAATAGAGACTTTAAATGCAAAGAGTTATAAGAGATACTGGCCATATTTATATTATTAATATTATATATTGATAAAAGGGACAGACCACCAGGAAGATATGAGTCATAAACATCTATGCAACTAACCAAGATGCCCCAAAATACATAAGACAAACTTCGGCAAAACTGAAAGAAAGGAGAAATAGGCATCTTTTTTTTTT